>CAIGRP010057538.1:0-12053 GCA_903798385.1 Fraxinus cuspidata | reverse complement strand
TATTTATAAAAGAAAGATATTTATAAAATATCAATTAGTCAACAAATATATATTTAGAAATTATTACTACACTGTACCAAAACCACCATGAAAGTGGGTTAATGTGAAAACTCGTGTGACATAAATGAATAGTGATCGGGGGATTGCCTCTTTTAAGAGAAAGAGGGATATATATATATATATAACATAACAAGGTAAATGACCATCTTTTCTAATTTCAACCCAATGTTCTCTCTCTTTATATTTAATCTCAAGTCGTCAAATTTTGTATCTAATTAAAAGTCCTAATTGAGGCCCAATTAATTTAATGATTGCTTCCAAGTCCTCGTACTATGAATTTTTCCATTTTTCCGCATTTTGCATTCTTTTCTTAAATTCTTTATTAAACATGAAGTTTTTCCTACAAAATACAATGTATCAAAAATTAGGTAGAATTTTATTCAAAAGACAACAAAATATCACAATTTAGTGTCTCGAATAAGTACAAAAACTACACTTATCACACCACAAAAGTTGACTTTTTGTTTGTCCTGAAACAAAACTAAACCTAACAAATACACAAACATGTACTGCTAATTACCTAATTGGTGGCCAGTCAATTAAATAAAGCAAAAGGATTTAGCTAGCTAACCTAACTTTTTAACTCGGTATTGAAATTATAATATTAAATCTAAGTACAGCTTCTAAATCACAATACAGAAATTAAAATCTACTTTTCTAATGTAAAATTGATGTGTGTGTGTGTGAAGAATTTAGCATAACATTATGAAGTTATAAGTTGTTTCAATTCTTGACTCTCAAGGGTCAAATATTTTTCATCACTCGTAAGATTCACACACCTTAAACTTTATTCTTTTTGCTCTTTTCAAGTGTGTAAACTAAGGTTAAATTTTATACTATCATCACATCTCTAGTTTAGGTAAATCCCACTAATTGCTAGTCAATATGTCAATAAACAAGTCCTCGTACTATGAATTTTTTCATTTTTCTGCATTTTGCATTTTCTTCAATTTTTCATTAAATGTGAAGTTTTTCTTAAAAAATACAATTTATCATAAATTAGGTANGTGTGTAAACTAAGGTTAAATTTTATACTATCATCACATCTCTAGTTTAGGTAAATCCCACTAATTGCTAGTCAATATGTCAATAAACAAGTCCTCGTACTATGAATTTTTTCATTTTTCTGCATTTTGCATTTTCTTCAATATTCATTAAATGTGAAGTTTTTCTTAAAAAATACAATTTATCATAAATTAGGTAGAATTTTATTCAAAAAACAACAAAAAATATCACGATTTAGCATCTCGAATAGGTATAAAAACTACACTTATCATATACACACTTGTCACATTCGTTTATCTTGAATCTGTTTGACAACATTGTTTTGTCAAACTTTTGGTGTCATTGTTTAGGAGCTTGTTTCAATTCATACAAGAACTTAACGAGTTTACAAACCTTGTGCTTGTTATTATGAGAGATGAACCTTTCGGGTTGTTCCATGTATATCTTCTCTTCTAACTCATCATTCAGAAATGTCATTTTCACATCCATTTGATGAATCTTAAAGTTGTGTATTGCTGAAATCGCAATTAACAACCTTATCGAAGTGATTCTAGTCACGGGTGAGTAGGGTATCAAAGAAGTCAAGTCCTTCTTTTTGTCTATATCCTTTGGCAACCAACCTAACCTTATATTTATCAATGGATCCATCCAGTTTAAGTTTCTTCTTAGAAATTCATTTAGACCCTAAGGGCTTATTTTTGGGAGGTAAATCAACCAACTCCCAAGTATGGTTTTCCATTATTGAATCTATCTCACTATTGAAAGTTTCTTTCCAATGCGATACTTCCGGTATGGACATGGCTTCATCGAAAGTCTTTGGATAATTTTCTACCATATAGATTAGAAAATTTGAGCCAAACGAAGTTGATATTCTTGCCCTTTTTACTACGCCTTGTTCTTCCGCATTTGAATGCACTTTCCTTTTTCTTACAAGGAAACACATTCTAAAAAAATGATGCATTTCTCGATTCAATTATAGTTCACTTATGTATATCTTGAATTTCGAATTTGTGTACAAGGTATCGATATGCACTACTATTATTGGCATATCCAATAAATATATAATCAATCGTTTTGTAACCAATCTTCACTTGCTTAGGTTTAAGGATTTCAACCTTAGCAAAAAACCCTCACAATTTCAAGTATTAGTAGGAAGGAAGATGACCTCTCCATAATTAATATGGAGTCTCTTCCATTTTCTTAAGGGATATCCTATTAAGAATACTATTTACTGTTATAATAGCTTTTTCCCACAAGTTTTGAGGAAACCCCGAACTCAACAACATGGCGTTTCTCATTTCCTTAAGAGTTCGATTTTTGTGTTTAGTAACACTATTAGATTGAGGAGAGTATGGTGCTGTTGTTTGATGAATAATTTTATGTTCATAACAGAATTCTTCAAACGGTGCCATGTATTCACCTTCACTATCACTACGAATATTCTATATTCGTTTACCAAGTTGAGTTTTAACTTTTGCCTTATAATATTTAATGGATTCAACGCATCGTCTTTACTTCTTAAAAGAAATACATAACAATACTTTGTACAATCATCAATAAAAGTAACAAAATATTTCTTACCACCTTTTGTTTGAACATATTTTAAATCACAAATGTCGCTATATATTAACTCTAAAGGTGTAGTATTCCTTTGAAACGAGTAGAACAATGTTTTAGCCAATTTTACTTCAACACACACTTCGCATTTATGATTAATATCAATCTTAAGCACCGGAATTAAACTTTGATTCATAAGTTTTCGTAAAGATTTATAATTCACATGTCCTAATCGATTATGCCACAAAAAAGACAACTCAAGCATATAAACGGAATTTAAAGTTTTATTCATAATGCTTTGCCTTGGTACAACAGTAAGAACATTCATTTTAAACATTTCATCACACATGTATCCCTTTTTTACATACATTTCATTCTTAGTGAGTACAAATTTATCGGATATAAATATAAGCTTAAAGCTATTTTTACTAAGTAGAGATCCGGACACTAGATTCTTCCGTATGTCCGGCACATGTAGGATAATCTTGAGGGTGAGTTCTTTGCCGAATGACATCTTCAAAGTAACCTTCCCTTGTCCTTCAACTTTAGAACTTGCATAGTTTCCCATGAAGAGTTGTTCTCCATCCAATTTTTAATAATTTGAGAACATCACCTTATCTACACACATATGACGGGTAGCACCAGTGTCAATCCACAATTCCCTTGAGTTTCCAACGATGTTGCATTAAAAAAAATTGCAGATAAGTTCATCTCTTGCATCCCTTCAGAAAGGGTGTCTCTTGCATTCTTCTTTGATTTTTGATATTTGCTTGAACGATGTCTGGCCTCTTTACAGTTGTAGCAGTTCACTTTGAACTTTTTGGCCTTCTTAGAGTTGTCTCTTCGCGGTGCCTAACTGAACTTTCGTTTCTTGTTGACAACCTTTGAGTTGGTTTTAACAAAGTTTGCTCCAAGTTGGACAATAGGTCTTCTATTACATTTCATATTGTCTTCTTCAATCCTCAAGCGGACAATCAACTCTTCCAAGTTCATTTCTTTGCATTATGCTTGAGGTAGTTTTTGAAGTCTCTCCACATAGAAGGGAGCTTTTTGATGATGACAGCAATTTGGAAAAATTCATTTAATTCCATCTTCTTGGCATGAATGTCATGTAGTAGAACTTGAAGTTCTTGCACTTGACTAATCACCATTTTAGAATCCAGCATCTTGTAGTCCAAAAATTTGATGACTATGAACTTCTTAGTTCCGACATTCTCAGTCTTGTATTTCTTCTCCAAAAAATCCCATAGTTCATTGGCCGAGTTCTTCGAACTATACACTCCATATAGTGTATTGTCCAATCCGTTCAGGATATGTTTTTTGCATAGAAATTCTGAGTGCTTCCATGCATCCAAAGCAATAATCGATTCACGATTATTTTCTCATTCTTATACTGCCGATGCAATTTCCTCCAGAAACTTTGCCAAGTTTAGAGTAGTAAGATAGAACAACATCTTTTGTTGCCATCTCTTGAAGTCCACACAGTCAATTTTTTTTGATTTTCCCCATGTGGGATTGCAGTATTTTGCAATGGTATAGCCAATGGCGAAACGACATTGTTCGAATCATTTTGCCTCAAAGTAGCCTCAACGGTGGCCATTTATGTTACACAAACAGAAGTTCAACGCAAATAAATAAAAAGAAGGGAATATCACATGAATGTGTATTCCAAAAGATAAAGAGAAAAGATTAACAACTACAGACACAATAATTTTGTCTTAAAATTGTTGACGATGTGGGCTAAATATAAGTGCGGGTGAAAGGGTTGTTGTATATCAAACAAACACAAAGAAAAGTTTAATCTGCAGGAGCGTGATTAAACGCTATAAATATGAATTGAAAATATAGTATGTAAACTACAAACGAAAACTAAAGACCAAGAAGGGAAGAAGAAGAAGAAGAAGAAGAAGCACAATCCGATGCAAGTGATTTTCACTATTTTCTTAAGACAAAATTGCCCTGTATCGATACTCATGGTTCACGACACTTGTCTCCCAAGATACAACGGATTGAACTTGTGGTAGAAGCACTTCAAACCATAAGTTACAGCGAACTTTCGATGGAGTTTCTCTCTACAAAGAAGAAAAAGATTTTGAATGAATTTGGAAGTGATTTGCAAGGTTTTTATTCAATGTAAATATGGTATGTATTGCCTAATGGACATACAAGGGATCTTATATATAGAGGATGAGGGGTTGTGAATGAAGTGTCGCACCCTAAATATATCAACTTTTGCCAAAGGTCGCACCATTCATTGTCGCTAGCCTGTCGCCATTGCCTCGCTCGAGCGATAAAAACAGTAACTTCGTCACTAGCCTATTACTAGCCTGTCGCTCGAGCGACAGTCCATCGTGAGGCTAGCATAACACTTGGGCAAATTTCTGACAATTTTCCTATTTTCTTCCCAACTTTGGACCACAACTTGTCATTCATCCGGAATTGATTTTGAGATTCCAATTATACTAGACAATATACTCGACAAGTAGAACAAGTTGGTCTATTTACAATTATAATTTGACCATCGGATCAAGTCCGGATATTTGGTCAAAGTTGACAGGAAAATCACTTTTTCAAGTTTTTGGTTTTGACACTTAACCAAATTTTTAATCTTATAAACCAATTTCCAACAAACACTAATCAAGAAAAGAAAAGAAAAAATGATTGAAATTATAGCTGCTTTTTTGTATCTTACTGCTCAAGTATATATTCACCTGATATAACAACAAAATGTTGGCAGTTTAAACTTGCAGTCAAGAATAACTGATGAATTGTACTTTGATTCAGTTGAATAAAATTATCACGTATCTGGTTCTTCGACCTTATCTATAATTGATTTAATTATATTCATAGAACAAAATATTCCAAACAAGATAGGGTGGCTTGGGGAGAATTATGCTTCTTGTTGATACAAGTCCCTATGTGAAGGAAATCTGGCTATTGAATAAAAAAAGTATTTTTAAAATCAATATACAAAAATATGTCAATTTACATGGTATCAAATTTGATGTACATGTAGCATAATTAGATTTGGAAAATGGATGGGTGTGTAGGTACCAAAAGTAGTCTAATTTTCCTTTTTCCCTTCGAGGCGTGTGGCAATGGCTCGGCATAGCCAGCCCAGTTCGGCCAATGCATCCCTTGGGCTGGCCTATTTTAGAAGTAGAACCTACTAGGGCGCAGTGCGTATAATTAAGGTAGACCCATATGATTATTAATATTATTTTTATAATTCTTTTTTATAGAAAATAGATTTTTTAAAGAGAGATTAATGAAATTTTAATAAAATATTTTGTTAGGAAGAAATACTAATACTGTACATATGGCCAGTGGCCTATTTACCATGGGCCAAGCTCAAGAATGAGAAAAGTAGGACTGGCCCGTGGGCCTATAAAATCAAGACTTGAGCACACTGCCACTCCTCTTGAGGCCCTTTTATCCCTTCTTTTGTTTTTCTTGTCTACATTGTTTTTGATTTTTACATTAAACTTCAAAGTATATTTTCTCAAACAATAACAATTATATTTATACTCATGCTATCAATTTAATTTTGCATATAACCAAAGTAACTTGAATGAGGAAGTGAAGTGAAGTCGACTCACAACTAATTGACCAAAAGTAGTGTATGAGACATAGTTATAAAATCTAGCCCAGATCGGCCGATGGGCTGGAAAATCGGTGACCCCAGTCCTTGCTCGGGTCGGGTAGTTTAATTTAATAGGAATGCACATGACTAGGTCAAAATCGACTTTGACCGAGTTAATCGACAGACGGGTTTACCAATTTTCAAAATTGTCTTTTAAAATTTTGGGAGTCCAAGGTTCCATAAACCTCTAAGTAAAACAATCATATATATGTTTTCGAAAAATATTTTATTAAAAAAATTTGATTCAACATTTTACTTTATTTTATAGACCTAAATAATTAGTGAAAAATAACTTTAAAAAATTATAAGTTTGCCTAAAAAAAATATTATACTTTAATTTTTTTAAATAGATTTTTATGTAATGACCCACCGGATGATGACTATGAATTGTTAATAAATTAAAAGTAGTATTTTAATTTATCGATTTTGATTTTATCAAAATAATAATTCACGTTGTTGGGTATTATGATCGAGAATCTGATGGTCTCACAAAAGGAGAACCAAAAGAATGAGATTCACCAATTAATTAATTAATAAGTGTTGTACAATTAATTAATCGAGTTGCTTGTTAATAGACCTGATTTAAGTAATTGAATTAATTAATTCATGGACCAAATTTAATTAATGAGATTAATTAAATATTGGACCGAGTTAAGTCTAAGAGATCACCAAACCATGCAAAATAGAAGCACAAAGAAACCGGACAGCAAGGCTACTAAACAAGGGGCCAAAAGATAGGGGAGAAGCATACCCTCAACTAGTAGGGGATCACAAAGGAGTAGCCGAAGAAGGTACAAAACCAAGAGGTGGTTGTGTAGTCAAGTGCTAAAAAGAGAAAGTAGCATGGATATTTGTAATAATCTCTAGTGGACAAAAGTCCACTTATATAGTCGATGGGTAGGTTAACCACATGGCCAGGTTGACGGGTTGAGCCCTAATTGTCCCTAATTACCAACATGTGAGATTATAGGTTTCTCTCGGTTCCATGGACCGCCAATTTTTACCTCAGGTCAATCGTTATACTATATTCAATAATGTTTTCAACGCCTATTGAATTAATTCGACCTGATTTATCATCGCTACCCTTGATTTATTTGGTATTAAATGCCTAACAAACATCCACATTGATACCAATTACACTTGCAAAAAAGAAAAAAAAACTCGTTTAGTAGTCGCACAATGTGATTTCAAACAAATTGAAACATCACATACCCTTAAGAATGTTTAGAAGTATAAGATATCTTCTAAAGTTTACGAGAAGGAGCGCCTTAGTGCCCATATGTGCAAGATTGTAGTCTGAATCCACTTTCTCAAGTTTTTTTTAACTCTTGATACTACATCTCTAATAAGATGCAGTCTAACATTTATACATTTTATGCGTTCATGAAATATGGAATTTTTACACATAGGAATAGTAGATTGACTATCAGAGAATACTATCACATTATCACTTAAAACACCTAGTTCAATAAGCAAACATCTAAACCACAAACCTTCTTTAATAGCTTCTGTGGCAACAATATAGTCGGATTCAATAGTAGATAGAGCAACAATATGTTGGAGTTAAGACTTTCGCACAAGATTCAGACATAGTAAACACATAATACGAATTATATTTTCTATTATCTCTATACCGCTATAATTAGCATCTATGACACCTTTAAATTTCACACCCTTATTAGAAGATTTAGAAATTAATCCTACATTAGAAGTACTATTCAAGTATCTAAACACCCACTTTAACGTTTCTCAATGTTTGGGATCAGGATTAGACATGTACGCACTTAACACACTCATAGCGAAAGCCAAATTCGATCTAGTATAGAGAATAAGGTACATAACGGAGCCAATGACATTAGAATAAAGAACTCTACTCATAAATTATTTTTCTTTGTCATTAGCACGTGATTGTTGTTTTGACAAAATAAAATAATTATTAAGAGGTAAAAAAAGTAGGTTTGAAATCAAGCATGTCAATTTTTTTTTTCAAAACTTTAAGCACGTAAGAAGTTTTTTGCACATACAAGCAATGATTAGATCTATCCCTATTAATCTCCATACCAAGGATCCTCATAGCATGTCATAGGTCTTTCTTATCAAATTTTTTCTCTAACTCCATTTTAATCTTATTTACCACTTTCATGCTATGTCTAATTAATAACATGTCGTCCACATAAAGTAACAAATATACAATATTTATTAGTATTGTGGAGTAGGTAATACAGGCAATGGTCAAACTCACTCCTCTTGAAACCAATAGATAAAACATAAGAATAAAACTTTTTATACCACTAACGTGGATATTGTTTTAACCCATAAAAAATTTCTCTAAAAAACACTCATGGTCAGGTTTATTTTTACTTCCAAAATTTTTGGACTAATTCATAAAATCTTTTCATCAAGATCACCACACAAAAAGACAGTTTTAACATCAAGTTGATCAAATTTTCAGTCATAGTAAGCAACAAAAGAAAGCATGACTCTCTTAGTGGTATACTTAACAACGGATGAAAAGATCTCATTATAATCTACTCATTCTTTCTATATGTACCCCTTGGCTACCAACCTAGCTTTTTGTTCCACGGGTTCACTCTCAGCATTCCTTCTTTAATCTTAGAAACTCATTTGCATCCTACTATAGAATTATCCTTAGGTCAGCAACCAAATCCCCAATTTAATTCTTGGCAAGAGAACTCATATCTTTTCTTATGGCGTCTAACTATTCCTCACGTTTTTCACTCTTCGTAGCCTCATCATAAGTGTTTAACTCATTATTAACTAGTTATTGATAACTAGTGTAGGCTATGATACAATCAAGCAATCTTTGGGGTTCCTATTTGGTCTCCTCTCTATCTTTAGTTAATTAATAGTCAACTAGAAGGTCTTGGTCGATAGAATTATCCTTGACAATTTCTTCATCACCTTTTATGTTCTGCCGATTTTGTGTATTAGTCTTCACTCGCTTTAGGTAATGGGGATGTAGACACTCGCTCGCTCCACCTCGACTGGGAACTCTTTCCTAGTAGTCTCTTGTTGCTCTCCACTTTCCATACAAGGCATCTCAGACTCATTAAAGGTGATATCTTGACTTATAACAATTCCCACGCCTTTTCGACTCCTATCCTATAACATACATTTCTTAATTCCTTTGAGATAACATCAAAAAGACTCACTTCTTAGCTTTAAGTTCTAATTTTCCCTCACTTTGATGGGAGAAAGCAGCACAGGTAAAAGCTCTAAGCATAGAATAATCAGGACATATACCATACCATATCTTGTACGTAGTATCACTATTTAAAGCAGCAAATGGAGTCATATTAGTCAAATAGCATGCATTCATAACATCTTCAGCCCAAAAAGATTTAGGCACACTAGAACTCAGCACCATACATCTAAATTAAATAACGTTCAGTCATAATAGCTTCACCCCAAAAAGAGTTAGGCACACCAGAACTAAGCACCATATATCTAAATCTATCAATTATGATTTATCCTTTCAGTAATCCCATTTTACTAGAGTGTGTGAGGCACAGTCCTATATCTAGTGATACCAGATTCATTATACAAATAATCAAATTCTACATTGTAAAACTTGAGACCATTATCAGCATGCAAATATTTTTCCTTTTTAGCTACCTGGTTCTCTATCTTAACTTTTTTATTTTCAAAATTCATGAAAGTTTCATATTTATCTTTTAGCAAATAAATCTACACGTCTGGAGAAATTATCAATAATAGATAGAAAATATCTGTTACCACCAATTGATGGCTCCCCAGACCCACAAATCAATATGAATTTATTCTATTACTCTAGATGCCTTGTATCTACTAGAAGCAAATGACATCCTACGACGTCTATCAAGCACACAATGATCGTAAAATGGCATGCCAAACACTTGATCCTTACCAAAACACACCCTTATCATTAAGGAACTTTCCTTAACACTAACGTAAGTTAACATATTATGCCACTTCTATGTGTATCGATATCAACGATAGCGGAATTTAAACCACCCATCACCTTAGCATGTGTGATGTATATACCATTATTCCGAATAGCCTTAAAGGTTCTAAGTGCTCCCTTAAACATTTTTTAACACCCCACCACGAAGTGCACTAGTAAAACCTATGAGCTCCAACTTCTCTACATAAATTAGATGTAAGTGTTATGCCCTAAGTCCAATCAACTTTGAAGCACTTTTAATATATATATATATATAGATCATTATTATGGATAGACCATCACTTGTGGCATTCTTACTTGTGAAGTAAGTATCTGATCTCACAAGCTAAAGTGTGGTGACACTTGAATGAACACGTGGATGTTTTGTTATGGAACAAAATATTGGAGACCCCGCTGGGAGATTCCACATGGATAACTATCTGAGTGTTAGTGGTTAATCTCTAACGTTNAGTTAAAGTGTGGTGACACTTGAATGAACACGTGGATGATTTGTTATAGAACAAAATATTGGATATCCGCTGGGAGATTCTACATGAATAACTATCTGAGTGTCAGTTGTTAATCTCTAACGTTGGGTAGTGGAATTGGTCCTTTGACTTGAGGTCATCATAGTGCCTTATATAAGAACGATCATACTTTGGTGGTGTTGGATGTTACTCTGTCAAAGGTCATATGAAGGTTGTGAATGATCGATAGAGGATTCGTCGCTCTTAGATAGTAAGAGATTTTGATCTACATTTTATCCAGTTAAGTTGATAATGAAATCCTTGGCCAATGTGTACTCTTGAGTCGAAAAGGAGTTTTCGACTTACATTTACTTAATAGTGGGATAAAAGAAATGATCGATAAACGAGATTGATACATATCCATATCTCGTAATTGAACGGATCATATGACGGAAGGATTATAGTTTTACGGTAAATGAACAAGTTTAGTTTTGTCACATCACGTGATATTTTCCGTCACATGTATTGCCCTGACACGTTGCTCGATGTCAATTTGGGACGACGAATGTGAATTAATGATAAATTAAAAGGGGCTGTTTTAATTAATCGATTTTGATTAGATCAAAATAATAATTCACGTTGTTAGGTATCGTGATTGAGAATCTAATGAGTCACACACAAAAGAGAACCAGAAGAATGAGAATCACCAATTAATTAATTGACAAGTGTTGGATAATTAATTAATTGGGTTGCTTATTAATAGGTCTGAATTAATTAATTAGAGTAATTCATTCATGGNAGAAGAATGAGATTTACCAATTAATTAATTGGCAAGTGTTGGATAATTAATTAATTGGGTTGCTTATTAATATGTCCAAATTAATTAATTGGATTAGTTAATTTATGGACCAGATTTAATTAATTTGTTTATTTAAATATTGGACTAGGTTAAATTTAATAGACGGGCCAAGCACCCTTGAACTTATATTAATAGGCTTCTAGGGTTTGAAAATTGTATGAAATAATTCATTATTCTTGCTAGCACAAGAAAAGAAAACCCTAGCCGTCATTCTTGTTCTTTGTGTGGATCACCATTGGAGGCTGCACAATTGGACAGCTTGGATTACAGATCGTGATCATTGGAGTTCAAGAAAAAGCAAACGAGTTTGTAGAATTCACCAAAGGTATAAATTCTATCACAGTTTCTATCTAAACACAATGTAGATCCTTGTTGAGAATTGAATATTGTTTTAATTTCTGCTACACATGATTGATTCGGTTCCCAACAGTGGTATCAGAGCCTACTTTGTGTTTGTTAGAAATTGTTTTGCATGATTGAACAATCAATAGTTGATTGTTATCATTTTTCTTATTTCTA
>CAIGRP010057500.1:0-11023 GCA_903798385.1 Fraxinus cuspidata | reverse complement strand
TCATAAACTTTCAGAATGGATCCATGAGGAAAATATAAGCATTGCTAAAGCTTATGATTATTTCCGACCGAAGGGTACACCAACTATCTGGGCAAAGGTTGTTTGGAGCTCATGCATTACTCCAAAACATTCCTTTATCTTATGGCTCAGTGCAAAGAATAAGTTGCTTACCAAATATCGACTACAACACTTGGAGATGGACAAGAGGTGCGTGTTTTGTCAAGCTGAGATAGAATCAGTCCAACACATTTTCTTTCAATGTAGCATGAGCATGGACATTTGGGGGCAGATCAGAGATTGACTCGGGATCACTAGAGCCATGTCTACATTACCTAGTGCTTTGAAATGGATCAAGAAGGAAGGACATGGATCATCTTGGTAATGTAAGGCCAAAAAAGTAGCATTGACAATCACTGTATACCACATCTGGACAGCTAGGAACATGAAGATCTTTGAAGATCTACAACCTCATTCCAATAGCATAGTTCACCGAATTAAAACATAGGTATACAAAGTTATGTTTTTTTTGTATCCTTATGTTTTGCATCACTATAAATCCTTAGTACAAGGCACATAGACTGATGCATCTTTGAATTTTGTAAGCTAGGGTTGGCCGGAGTATTTGTTCATAACTTTTGATCCTTATAAAATTTAATTTATTGATCAAAAAAAAAAAATATGCCTTTGGAGAACTTGCTCTATTTGTTGCATCCTTTGAATCCGAGGAAGAGTATCAACTTGAAAATCTCTTAGGAGCTGCACTAATCAAAGGTTATAAAGGTACATGTTAAATCACAAAAACACAGAATGGGAAAAACAGACAGGCATACGAACATTTTGGAGACAATACCATCTTCACATTGCTCCTAGTCATCTTTAATCTCTTGGAATCTGAGTATGACTTCATCTTGAACCTGTATGAGCTCAAATTGAATGTTTTATCAATCAGTTTTCAAGAATCATGAACACAGCTCTTGGTCATTATAATAACAATAATATGATGAATTACAGCTAAAGATGGGCCCCGAAACAGAGAACCCCCACTGTTATGTTGATTTCTCATTTAGCTGATTTTTTTTTTTTTTGTTAAATATAAACTAGTAATCTTTACTAAATTTGAGATTTATTTATTTATATCTATTGTTGAGGAGATGGAGAGATCCCTTGAACGCATAAGGAACATAACATGTGACTTCTCCTTCATAGTAGTTGCCATTTCAGTTCAAGCTCACCAAACTAGTTTCTCTAATTTAGCAGGTTCATTCTGTTTTCAACGTGTTGGGCCATTATTTAGATTGTTTACTAAACTTTAATGAGGAGTTATCTAATCACATTAATTTTTTTTTTTTTTTATCAAAGACACTAAAAACGCAATGCATGCTTCATTTGTTTTTTTTATGATCAGATTCATTACAGCAAACAATACTTTTCCATTATATTTAGTAATCTTCTTGTTACCCATAAGACACTGCCCAAACCTATACTTTCACACTTATCTACTACCAAATTACAGTATGAAGTTCTATCTTCAATGACAAATCTGATCGTAAAAAGTTTATAAAAGGAAGTTACATGCTTGGAGATGATAGCAATAACACAGGAACAATGACAAAGAATCTGACGATCATATGCCAGTAAAATATTTGGCCTACGCGTTTTCTCATTAAGTTCATACACAAAGTGACAGCAATCTAAAAACCTACCATGACCACATGGTCGTATACAAGTGAAGAAAATGTCATTGGACCTTTTTGATCCACATTCTTAAAAAAATACATTCTTTCAATACTCATTTTCAAGCATACAATTTTCAATAAAATAATATTACAAGCAAATTCAAAACTTTTCCTTCTTTTTAACCACATATTTTTCATCACATCACTATTTACAATGCATCATTTCCTTAAAAATGTACATCAAACATAGGCTTATTGCAAATCTTCTATTTTCAACCACACATTTTTAAATAAAATAATATTTTTCAAAATTTATTTTCAATCACACATTTTTAAATAAAATAATATTTTTCGTCACATCAATAAATTTTTCTTACTTTTTAACCACATATTTTTCATCACATCATTATTTAAAATGCATTCTTTCCTCGAGAATGTGCATCAAATAGGAGCTAAGTTATAAACTAGGAAGCTCAGGTATCAGCAAGATTTCACAGTCTAAATTAAACAATCAATCACGTTCAAATTCGGCACGTAAATTTTTTCAAAGAATATTCCAAAGTCCTTAGGAGAAGAACTTCAATCAATAGTGAAAATTGACTTCTCTTTTGCATTTTATCGTGTCTAGCAAATTCTGCAGGTTTATTCATAATTTGTAGCTCATAATGGGCAATTTGCATAAACAATAAGTAGCTTCCAACTCAAACTAAAATTTCTATTTCGAATGAATATATCAAAGTTTAAGAACATTTTTCTACAAAATAAAATTTCCTTGGCAATTATCTTTAAATGTCACAAGCGGCAAAAAGCCAGCTAAAAGAACAACTTTAGTTAATATGGTAGTTATTTCTTAATCTTAGCTTCACAGATTAGCTGATGCATTTAAGTATTCCTCTAAATGCTCATGTCCTTCAATTTTGACAAATAATTGTGGTAGCAGCTCATTGTAGGAGACTTGTGTATAAAGTGTTGGAATGCGGAAGCAGAATTACCCAAAAATAAAAATAAAAAATCTTTAATTCAATAAATAAGAACGTCTAAATATTCACGTGTATGTTATATAAAAATTAAAGGATTTGAATTTTTACCTAAATTCGATGATTGACTCCTCATTTGTTATTATTGTTGTTGTTGTTGTTGTCATTGTTGTTAACAAAATTCACATAAAATCAAATAATATTACACAAACACAACTACGAAACAAAAGATAACATCATTAACCCTGGTGATTCACCCCATAAACTTAAAATGTACATTGTCCCCAATGTGAAAATAAATACAAAGAAGGTGTATGACTTTCCTGAATACATCAGTGGGTGTCATCGTCATCGCCTTGGTGAGATGGATCTTGGTTGGCTGGATGATATGGGAATGTCAACTGTGGAAAGAATGACATGTGGGGATATGTAGAGGCCAACATCGAGAAGAACTCATTTTGATACCGATACTATGTATACATAGAGTTTTGCAACTACTGATATTGATTGGTCATAGATACTTGCAGTTGATTAAGTTGATTCTTTATTCCTCAATTCCAACGCTTCTTGTCTCTGAGTTAGCTGTAATTGCATAGCCTTAATTGACCTATCACATGCGAAGTCAATGTTAACCCTGCTTGTTGGATTCAGCCTAATGTAGAAATACTGAATTTGGAGCCATATTTGCAAATCATGTCATAGGTATTGATGGAGCAACCTTTTGTACCTTCCATAAGCCTATGAATAACATTCTGAATTCAAGTAGGAAAATATAGTGATTTCGTCCTTCAACTTGGCAATCCTTTTTGGTGGAAAATATTTTTTTAAGAATTCCTGGCTCAATCTGTCACAAGTGGTAATGCTGCGATGTGGGAAAGTGTCCAACCATTCTCTAGTTGAATCTATCAAATATAATGAAAGAGTCTCAGATGAATTGCATCACTAGAAATTCTTGGATATTCAGTTATTGCACACTTGTCTAGAAACCTTGATATATGATCATTTGAGTTGTCTGTTGGTCTTCCAAAGAACTGCAATGCATTTTAGAACATGTTTATTACGTCCTTACTCAAGAGAAAATTAGTTTGCCCAAATTTTGGATAAACTATGCTGGATTTTCTTTATATCACAGGTAGAACCATGTATTCTCCCATCAAGCTCTCGTTTTTATTGCCCGCAGCTACAATAAGATGTTTTGCATTTACATTCGACTCAATGACCACTTGATTTTGCATGTTTTTGGTGTGCTTTGATCTGTTCTTTTCTTCTTGATTTGAATGTTCATTTAATTTTCAGATCAAATTGAGAAAGAAAATTGTGCCTCGAACTTTACATGCAAGATCATGAAAATAAGAAGATAAAGCACTATAATATTTTCTAATATGAAATTAAAAGTAATAAAGCAATAAAAATTTAGATTATATCTAAAATAAACTAAAAATAATTAAATATTATAGCCTCGATAATGGCGCAAAAAATTGATCGTTTGATTTTTCGAAAATGTACGATATCGCGAATAAGTATTAGAGTGATGAATATGATATCGTTCTCATGAGAACTACGTACTCAAACAAGGATCAATCAATTGTAACTCTACTCGAATAACCAATTTTGTTTAAAAAGTTTATATTAACTAATTAAATTAATTATTGAAGCGAGCAAATTATGAAGCTTTTGTAAATTTAGATTGGATGGTTACTAAATCTAGCATCCTCTTATTAATTTGTGTTAATGCAAATTAATAATATGACAATATATGCATATTCTTGTTGATCAATATTTCTAAATTAATTAAAAGTATTTCTCAAAGTTAATTAAATATACCATCTTATGTGACCTTTCTATATCTCTATGAAATATACGAACATAAAAACATGTATTAAAAACGCAAAACATCTATAGAAATCATGCAAATATCTCTATTTCCTATCGGATTTTACAATGGTTATTATAAAGTGATATCTATCTTAATGTCTCTCTTGAGAATCAATAAAATTCACAATCATTCTTAGTGATCAAATAATTGAAAAGTCATTCCAAGAATAAATACATATTGGATGTCAAATTATCGAATATATATTAAAACATCATAATAAATGTTCATCAATGTCTTAGTAATAGAAACCCTAGCCTAAAATTACAAAATTGCAAGAAATCATGATTGATTGGAAGAACATAATTCACATTATTAATAAATTGACAAGATGAGTACGAATCTTGAATATCATCAATGATCTCTTGATGAATTCTAGTTGCGCCGTCTCTTTGTTACCCAAAAATCAAGCTTTGATTTCCAATGAATGATAATCTTGCAATTTCCTCTTGATTTTCCCATCGGAACTATGAATCTCGTCTCTCTTGAATGATAATAATAGATGAAATATGTGTAGGAGAGGCCCCCTTTAAGGTATGTTGTAGCTTAGAATTTATAAGGGTTGAATATTTTATGTAAATCTCGTCAAAATTGTTGATGAGAAATTCTGTTCAAAATGGACATAGCCCAAATCCCAGATTTTCCCATTTTTTTTTGCCTAGCGAGTGCACAACATAGGGTCTGGCGCGTGTACACTGTTAACAAGTTTTGCTCTCAGGTAACTTTTTGAAAAGTCGGCGTGCGCGCTATTTTGATTGCCACGCGCGCAGTTTGCTTATTTTCACTCGCGTGTCCATTTTTCTGTTTATGTGCGTTTTAGTCCCTAAATATGATTCATGATCCATTTAAGTCATTTTTTCTTGCAAATATAATCCTTCAACTTTTAATTGCAACTAGTTGATCCCGTAAACTCTTGACTCATCATTTTGTGGTTCTAATCAACTATTAAAAAATTGCAATTAAATTCTCAAACTTTGAATTCTACCATTTTCGCCAATTTCTTCCAATTTCCCATCTAATCATCGAGTTTCTTCAAATAAACGAAATATAAACTAAATTAGGTAATCATGCAATGTTCACTCGGTGGTAGAGGACGGTGTTGTTGAGTGCAGAAATTAGATTATCTAAGTAACTTCGATTGTGGTCCCTAGATTGTTGTGCTTCAAACCCTCGCCTAGTAGTGTAAACTTTTATGAGTTGTTATTGTATGTAGATAGAGGCTGCTTGTTGTGATGTTACTGCTGCTGCTCAATTAGGAGCTTAGTGAAGTTTTGTGATCAGAGAACAAGTTGCGTTGTTGATTAAAATTTTGAAGTTGTGAGACTAACTCTGAGCATGATGGTCGAAAAGGCTTCAAATGGTGATTGCGAAGGTTTCATATTTAGCCCATGGCTAATAAAGAGTCAGGAGACTTTATACTTGATAGGGACATGTTTTCCAATAGCCAAGTAATTGTTACATAAATTTTGAAGGTGTGAATATGTTGTCCAATTGTTTTGTTTTCCTCATAGAAAAGATATGTTTGATGTTCTCGTAGTGTAAATTCATTTTCTTGTAAATATTTTGTATGTGCTTTATTAAGTGCTTTCCATAGGGCTATCTTTAAGCCAATAACAATTTCAAGGGTTTCTTCAGAAAGCATTTTGATGATCCATTCACGGAGGAGACGATTGGACTTTTGATAGACAATACATTTTTCTGTGAATTTTAGGGAGAATTGCAGTCAAGGTCCCAAATTTTTCATTTTATCGCAAACTTAACCCAAACCTTTTATTTGTATTATCCACATCTCTAAACCTTTCATTTTGTTGTAGCAGAAGGACAGATGATGAATTGCATTTGAACATTAGTTGACCAAAAAAATTAAAAATATGACATTTTTTACCAATAAAATGAAGGTCAAAATGGCCTCTTTCAATATTTTAACTTCATATATATATATATATATATATATATGATGGGGATGGACCTCCAATTGGGGAAGAAGGTGTATAATCCATCATTAACAATCATAACTAACCATACATCCACCTGTCATCGCCATCACTTGTCTTTGCAATAATCACAGCATTTCATATAATCAGACGCCCCCAATCTCCATGCCGATGCCAGCTCTAGCGCCGACAGGCAACCCAAAAATTCCACAATGGAAATTCGATCATGCGAGATGGACACGTTTCAGCTACGATGGACATCCAAATCACACTCTGACACAACACCAAGTTGTTGGTGATGCACCTTACTGAAATGGGCTCCGACCTGCAGTTGTCACAGATCTGCAAGCGAAGATGCTTCTTGGAAATGGCGTTGGTTGTGGGCATGTGCTAGTTACATGATAGACACAACCTAGTGGAATCAGCCCACAATAATTATACACCACAAACTTCACTTGCTCTCATCACCATAACAATCAGGAAAAGTAAATCCCAAGAAACTTAAACTGTTACTATGAAATTGAAGTAATCCTTTGCTACTGAAACTGAGGAGTCAAAAAGGTAAATTGGTGTAAGTGTTATGCCTAAAGTCTAATCAATTTTGGACATACACACTTTTAATATATATAATCGATGCATATTTACAAAAAGATATATTATTTAATTGAATTAATATTCTAATAAATTAAATAATAGAATCCGTAGATTCAAGCCTTGGTAATTTGTTAATCACAAAAAGTTGTGATTGTGAGATACAAATTATATATGACTGAATCTTAAATCGTCCGTGATCGTATATAATAATGGGAAACTGATATCGTTATTACAGATAAACCATCACATGTTACATTTCTTACTTATGAAGTAAGAAGCTGATCTTATAAGTTAAAGTGTGGTGACATTTGAATGAAAACGTTGGTGTTTTGTTATAGAACAAAACAATGGAGAGCCACTGGGTGATTACACATGGATAACTATCTGAGTATCAGTAGTTAATCTTTAACATTCGGTAGTAGAATTTGTCCTTTAACTTGAGGTCATCATAGTGCCTTATATAAGGACCGTCATACTTTGGTGATGTTGGATGTTGCTCTACCAAGGATTGCTAATACGACATCCTTGGCTAAGGTATAATTGATGGATCATATTGACGAAGGGATTATAGTTTCATAGTAAACGCATAAGTTTGATTTTATCATACCACGTGACATTTTCGTCACATGTATTGCCTGACATATTGCTATATGTCAATCTGGGACGACGAATGTGAATTAGTGATAGATTAGAAATGATATTTTAATTTATTGATTTTGATTAAATCAAAAATAATTATTCACTTCGTTACACATCGTAATCGAGAACCTGATGGGTCACACACAAAAGGAGAACAAGAAGAATGAGATTCACCAATTAATTAATTAACAAATGTTGGGCAATTAATTAATTGGGTTGCTTGTTAATATGACCAAATTAATTAATTAAATTATTTAATTCATCGATCGAATTTAATTAATTTGATTAATTAAATATTGGACCGGGTTAATTTTAAGAGATGAGACAAGTCCACTTGGACTTATAATAATAAGCCAGTAGGGTTTCAAAAGAATAGAACACAATTCATATTCTTGTTAGTACAAGAAAAGAGAAACCCTAACAATTAGACAACTGTGGATTGCAGTTCGTGATTGTTCATGTTGGAGAATCAGCAAAAGAGTTTGCATAATTCATCAGAGGTATAATTTATGTCACAGTTTCTCTCTAAGCACAAAGCAGATCCTTGGTGGGAATTGAAAAATCATTTTTTTTTCGTTTAAATTCCCAACAGTGGTATCAAAGCCTACTTTGTGTTTGTTAGATTTTTTTTTTAAATATTGGGAACATTCAATAGTTGATTGTTTCATTGACTTCTTGTTTCTTGCTCTTAAGTGAATTGATTTTCTTGTTCTAAAATCTTTTTTGAAAAGATAAATCAAATTCGGAATGAAAAACGAGGCGACACTATTGCTATCGGATCTGTATAGCAGCGGCGATGACATTTTGACACCATTGCCTGCCGAGCGTGAGCAGCTGTTCAGCGAGATGCACGAACACGTGAGCAGTAGTGTTTGATGCCTCTGCACGTCGAGCGGTGCTCACTTCTGCTAACAGCAGCAATACGTATCGCTGCTCATTCCTATAGAACCGGGAGCAGCAGCGCAGGCTGTATTTGTAGTGCACCTCTACTATTTTGACAAGCGACGATCGACGTCTCTGTGGCGGAGATTGTGAGACGGCTGACGGCGCTGCAAGAAGAAATGGGCGATTTTTTTAGGGTTTCAATCGGGTGTGTAAAGGTTGGAGGTGGGGCATGGGCTGCAATTTGCCCGCAATTATGATTCAAGGGTTAGTTTGCAAATTTTAAAAGGCATGACTTGTCATGTAATTTATATAATTAAACGGCCTCTTAATAATTTTAAATCGGGGGTCAAATTGCAAATTTCAAAATGTTTTTGAATTTAAATTTAATATTAGTTTTTAAAATTATATTTTAAATAGTTTGACCTAAAATTCTATCTTGACTAGAATTTTGATTTTGACCCGTTTAAAATTTTATTTAAAATTGACAATATTTGTATTTTCCTGAAATTTGGATTTTAACTTAAATATAAAACTTTGACCCTAAATTGAATTGAATTTTATTTTATTTATGAGTTTTATCCTAAATTAAAATGTTAATTCAATTGAAATTAGAATTAGACTCTAATTTGATATTTAATTAAAATTTGATTTTAATTAAATATGCTCGCCCTAAAATTTTGAAATTAGAGTTGGACTCTAATTTGATATTTATTTAAAAATTGATTTTAATTAAATAAGTTCGCCCTAATATCTTGGAATTAGAGTTTGATTATTATTGTTGTATTTAATTAAAATTTGACTTTAATTAAATTCGACTACCCTAAATTTTGAAATTAGATTGAGACTCTAATTTGATATTTAATTAGAATTTGATTTTAATTAAATAGTTCTGCCCTATAATTGTAGAATTAGAGTTGAACTCTAATTCAGCATTTAATTAAAGTTTGATTTTAAATAAATAAACCCGTAATTAGATTAATTGGTTAATTAATTATTTAATTGTTCCGATCAATTTGTCTAAATTAATTTAGACGACTTTAATTGCAGAAACTTGAAACATGTTTGCATATAGTATTAGATATTATATAGGAAAACATTTATGTGATGAATGCTTTATTAGTGGATGATTATGGACTCAACCATATAGATGTGTTGAATGGTTAGTTTTATTTTTATTATTTTATGGGCCTACGTGCTCTTATTTATTTTAAACCCGCGAGTCTGTTGTAATTTTATGGACCCGCGTGTCCAATTATTAGGCTTGCGTGCCACTAGTATATGATACATGTTGCAGCTGAATGCCAACAACCAAACCAAATTTTCTTGATTGGCACGCAATCCGAGAATTGTTCTCAAGCATGAGAAAATTAGTTATGTCATTGAATAGCCCTTTCCGGAGGCACTTGTTGATGACTCGATAAAGGAAGATGTGACTATGTTGATGATGATAATACTGTAACATGTACGATGCTTACGACTATGTCACTTGAGTTACAAAGGTAACATGAGAGTATAGATACTAACACATGATTTTTCATCTCAAGGTGTTGAATGATAAACAATCACAAGTGGAAAGATATGAGATTTTGTAGCAACTATACCAGTGCATAATGGTAGAAGAATCTTCAACCACTACTCGTGTGCTGAAGATGTTGACTGCTTTGAGAAGTTGTCTCAATTGAGTTCAGTCATGAACAATGAACTAAGTATAGACTTGGTTCTGCAATCTCTGCCGGAGAGTTATTCATGACTAATTATGAATTTAACATAAATAAATTCGAATGCACACTTATTGAGTTAATGAACCAAGTATAGACTTGGTTTAACAATCTCTAATGGAGAGTTATTCATAACTAATTATGAATTTAACATGAATACATTCGAATGCATACTTATTGAGCTGCTAAACATGCTTAAGATTGTTACGCCTAATATCTATGTTTGAAGTGGGTAAATCTTAGTCATAGATTCCTTTAGGGCTGTCTCAATGATGCTTTGAGAAAGAAACCAAGCTGGCTAAGACAGTTAAAGAGAATATGGACAATACCAAATCTAATGACCCTTATTATCATTTTGGAATGATATGTCATTAGAAAGGAAACTGCAAGGCTATGTCTACTTCATTAACTTCTTGGGTATTGGATATCAGATATGGATCTCATTTTGTATAAATATACAAAAACTAAATAGAAGTAGATCACTGCAGAAGGGAGAAATTGATATGTACATTGAAAATGGGCAAATGTTGCTGCATTGCTTATAGAAGCTACTTCTTCCCTTTGCCTTTAGGCTTAATATTAGAATTAGAGAAATTTATTTTGTTCTCACCACTACCAAGAACATTAAATAAATTTCATATTTGGACATGAATTAGTTTAATGTTAATGACAATTGTTGTTTAGTTTTATCTTGATAAGATGTTAATGATTATGGTAAATTACAAAA
>CAIGRP010057488.1:0-18153 GCA_903798385.1 Fraxinus cuspidata | reverse complement strand
ACTTTTTATTTTATTTTATTTTTTGACAGAGATGTGAGACTAGATTGATCACGAATGCGGAAGGGAGGAGGGATAAACTATGTGACAGTTCTAAATGTCCATCATATGTTATGAACATCGTTCTCCTAAGCCACTATATTTGTTATGAACATCATTCTCCTGGAAAATATTAAGAATGGTATGTGGATATTATTGAGGAAAGAATGTATTTTAAATAGTGATATGATGATAAATATGTGGTTAAAAAGTAAGAAAAATTTATTGATGTTATTATTTTAGTGAAAATGCGTGGTTAAAAATGAGTTTTGAAAGAATGTATTTTAAAAGAATGTGTATCAAACATGGGCTAAAACTCATAGAAAGTCTAATTTAAGGTATGGTTTTTCAACAATACGTATATCTTTACCTAGTTATATTATAAAAACATAGCTTGACTTTTTTTCAATGTTCTTGGACATTTTTTTCCTGGTTATCACTGCTGTGGGCAAAGCATCGTAATCAAAACAAAAAACAAATTCGGGAAAAAAAAAGGGAAAATTGATTATGGGTCATCGAGCACTTCTAGGCACGGCTCCCTTACCCTCAGTCTCAACAGTATGCCCTTAGGTATGTGCTTGGGGTTCTTTTCCCTATGATCATCCCCAGCCTTGATCACTCATATAGGGGACCAAGGTCATTATTATTTCCCTCTCCAACCTCTCTAGGTCACTCACCCCACCTGATCCATCCCTCTATATNTCCCTATGATCATCCCCAGCCTTGATCACTCATATAGGGGACCAAGGTCATTATTATTTCCCTCTCCAACCTCTCTAGGTCACTCACCCCACCTGATCCATCCCTCTATATAAATATAAACTAAAACAAGGGCTAGGGCTTGGGCGCACCTCTAGATCGGTGCACGAGTTCTTTGCTTCTCCAAGAGATTTTGAAAGTGAATGTAAAATGTGAAATGAGGGAGGATACATTATCGAGGGTAAATAAACATGCTCCAAGGATTTGACCATTGGGCATATCCACATGGCACGCATCCAAGTGTCTGGCACACATTAAATACATAACGATGCACGTCCTTTCAAATTTTATGATCGTTGCAAGTGTGCGTAACGGACGCCATTGCAGATGCCATATCTTCTAGGACCAACCTGAAAAGGAATGGGACACGACAACATGTCCTACTGATTCTAATCGTGTCGCGACCTATTTGAAGCCTGATAACCTAGACCTTTTTCAACTGACCGTTCAACTGCCTCCCCGCATTTTCACATGGGCCTCGACCATGGTCTTTAGCCTCCCAAATGAGGAAGCAGTCCTACCTCAACTCTCATTCAATCCTACCCCGTTACACTTCCTATGGCTGAATCCTAAGACTTTGAGGAGTCCAACCCTATCTGGTCGTCATAATATCTTAAATTTGTTCTAATTCATGCAGGATTACACCTCTCCAGATTCTATATATAATTGTTTCTTACCCATAATTCAAGTATGTTCTTCATTATTTAGTTTATAATATCACGCTCATATTCTCTCATTTCTAACTTAAGCATCATGTTCGTGCTTACGCCTTGGATTATCCCAACTCAAGACCAAGCATCTCTGGGTACAATTTTTAATAATTACATCACTCACTATTTAACCTTTATTTAGTTTTGCTTAAAAAGTTGATAAAAATTTGTGTTAAAGTCAACGATTAATTATAACCACATATTTTATGGGATCCATAAATTTTATTAACTTTTTAATCACTCATTTTATTAACTTTTATCAAAATCTACTAAAATTTTGATTTTTAACAAAATTAAACAACCAATTTTTTTTTTTCGACAAGCATATATTTGCTTATATGGATTGAAAAGTCCAAATTTGTTTCCAAGAACCATACCTAGTTCAAGTGTGATTATGTTTCAAGATCATAATTTTTCCGAAAGCATAACAAAATCTTGTTTTGATGGACTCGTGAAAAGCCATACTTTGTTTCCTTGCTCCTCGTGCGAGGATGAGGTTAAATTTTATACTTTTTCGGGTTCTTATTGGAAGAATTATTGAAAATTTCATTACTGGAACTAGCAAATCTTTATTCTGAATAAATAAAAAAATTGAACAAAACCATAAATCAACAGAAATACTCATTCACCCCTCATAAAAAATGATGGTGGCGATGACGTGTGACATGAAATTTCTCATTATCACTGCCCAGAAAAAGTAGGCCGTGACCATTTTTCTCTGAAAAATTAAGCCAAACTACAAAGAAATTAATAAAAAAAAAAAAGAGATCATACTAATCCATGCACTCTTTACTTATCACTATCTGCATCTGTGCTTTATTTGTAATCATTTCGAAAAATTCTCACTCGAAAGGAGAGACTTCGCGTCTATCCCGGTCGATGGCTTTGTTGAATGATGATGAAAGGGTTGATGCATAAGCCTTTTCCTCATCAATTGTATCCAACATTTTGATCAAAGGACGCCTTGTTATTGAGATAAACTTCGGGGGAGCAACTTCTGTTATGAACCTCAGTTTCTGAATTTTGGCCATTTTAATTTTGAAAATTTTCAGACAATTACTGAACTGAAGATTGTAATGTCATCAAGAGAAAATAGAAGAAGTTTTGTTGCAAAGAAAAACTAAAAGTCTGCTGAATTTATAGGGTGGAGAAGGAGAAGTCATATTCCAAGTAAGTAACCTGTTTCATACGTTATTGCCTCTGTAAATTGAACTGTACTGCCGCCTCCTACTTTTTGTATTAACTGCAGATTTACTTATCATCTCACGGCGGCAATAGAAGAGATGGGTCAAGTCACGTCATTTTTGAAAAATAAAAGACAGACTCGAACGCCGAACGGTAGTGAGACGGTGAGTTGAAGATAAATTAAATGTCTCTTTTTCTAATGGCAAGATCGTATTAGAGTTGTAGAGTAATTTGCGTCGTCGCCCATTTCTAAAAATTGTGCATGCATCTGTATCAAGGAGATATATAAAAGAATATAAATTAATGCGTGTCTCTTCTCTGACCGTTTAAACTTTTACATGAAGTTGTTCAACATCCCACTATATCAATTTAACAATAATAAGCATGACGCGTGGACAAATCTAGCATGATTTTCCTGATGGGCCGGGACCAAAAATCTCTGCGAGATTTTCTTTGAACTTGCTTCCAAATCTTTCATAATCCTTGAAAAGGTGCAAGGTTAACCTGAACTTTGCAGTTTGCACTGAAATAACTCTGCACTAATTCAAAAATTACCTTAAATAGTGCAAAGTAATAGACATTGTTGCTTAATTCACGCGAGTTCTAAAAGGTTCAAAGCTGAGAGTTCAACTCTTATGTATTTAGGCATAAAAAGGTGTTTTATTATTTTTAATTATTCTACACCAATAAATATATAAAATAATGCATACTTAAAAAATTAATGGGAATTTTATAAATATTTTTCGAGTTTTCATAAAAACATAATTCTAAAAATCATAAATATTTCAAATCAATAATGCTCTATTCGTAGGCAAAGACATCTATATTTGTGGGCTAAATTTGAGCTAGTGTTTGTTTTTTATTTGACATATTTCTCTTTTTAGTTTTAACAATTGTTGAACGTTTTGTTAGATTAAACTTCAAAACAAGAATATACTATTTGTCAAATAAAAAGGTACAATTGTGCCTTTCCACTTAGACAAGTCTTGGGCGATCGGCATAGGTAACCACTTTTTCCCACCTACGCATGTCTAGGCGACGCTTATGTGGGTTTTTAGAACTTAATTCTGAAACCAATATAAATTATTAGTTTTCTTATGGCCAGCTTTTACTACATTTCCTCAAATTTGAGCTTTGTTCAAGCTTATGCTCTACATTTAGCTTGACGATAAGAGAGTGACAAAGTTTAATGCTAAATTTGATCTCAATGGAATCTAGTCACATTGTTTCTTAGTTTCGAGTCCAAGTCGAAACTAAGAAGCATAATTTAGCGCATATATTAGCCTCCATTTGCATACATGCCTATAAATATTTTATAAATTCAATTGAAATCAAAAAATTAAATTTAACGACATATTCATAACTACTATTCATTATTATCCACACATTTTGTATTATCCACTACTACTTCTTTTACTATTCCTCTCAATAAATCATTTATAATTTTGTCGAAAGGAGGATTATAAAAATCTGTTTTGATGTTCTCCTCATTTACTTCTATAGAAGTTCACTTTGCAAAATGGTTCACCATTGAACCGTTGATCAACGACCTTTTTACTCGATGCTAAAGGGTGAAATGAAAGAACAATTCACCATGTCAATGAATGTGGTAGGTCAATTGCCAAGAAAAGAAGACGTAGGACCATTAAGAGATGTGGCCACAATCTCCATTTTGTGCTAGCCTTTGAACTTATCCAATTGAGGGGACCAAGCCTTCTTTGGTTGTTATTTTCCATAAAAAGTAATATAGTAGTTTAAAAAAAATAAAAATAAAAAAACACGAGGCTTGTTTGTCCTTAATATAGTTTCAATACATGACGCGTGTACTATGCATAAAATTGTGGTGCAACGGTTGACACGATCCGACTCACTTTATTAAACTATATAGATCAATCTTATTATAATTCGAGTTATTTAGTAAAGAAAAAGGTGTTATTTCTTAAACGAGCAAAATCTGAATGGTTGGAACCGGTCTAATTTGACCGGGTTAGATTCTTTTAGCATTAGGGATAGAAATTTCTTTTTGTTCCCTAATGATGTAGGTATTACATCAGGATTTCAAAAGCTGACGTAAGATAAAATGCAACACACTACGGATTTCTAAATCTAAATCCTTTAAAGATAAATCTTCTAATTTGATCTATTTGCATTAAATTTAATATGTTCAGTCAACGAGCAAATTTCCTTAACTTCTCTTATGAAATAATTTTTTCATTCTTCAAGAATCAAAATATTAATTAATAATCTTATTGTGTGTTTAAATAATAATAAAAACAAGAGTAATGCTATGTAGTCTCATTGGAATTACAACTCCAGCATAGACAGCTCTAAATGATAGGCGAAATGATAATGACACATTAATGCCACTTAAACTGAGATTGTAATATCAATGAGGCTAAATTGCATTACTCTAAAAAAAATCATCTAGTCCAAACTCGCGTGAACACACAGAAGGGCATCGGCTTGGGTTTAATTAATTAATTACTTTATTGCTTTGTTTTATTACTTTTTAGCCACTTCAAAATTAATATTTTAATTAGGGGGCAATAAATATTTGGTAGATCAGTGTTTCATAGTTTCTTTAAAGATTATATATAGGTTTCTTAATTGGTTGTTTGTGGATAGAATAAATAACTTAAGTTGTCTAATTATACAAAGTAATGCCCATATTCAAGTTTTGAATCGATGAGTTTTTCGATATAATTAGTTCTCATCGTTTACTTAAAATATCAAGTGAATTGTCTGTAATTGACCGTTCTCGTGTTAGCTTTTTGAAACAATTTTTTACATGTGATTGGACCGATTTGCTTGGTCAAACCGATAATTTCATTCAGTTTTCAAAACATTGATTATTTTTTTCTTTTCGCCAATTTCCCTTTATTAGAGTTGCTGCCAAAAGAAGCCCTTCTAATTGGTTTTTAAGCCTAGCCAAATATGCTCAAATTGTTCCATTCCATCTAATATGTAGATACTCTATTGCTCAAACTATATCGTCTATAGACTTAAACTAGACGAAACACGTAATTGGAAAACAAAAATAGGGAAAAAAGAATTTTATTTCTGAACGAATGGGGAAAATTATGATAACCCTAGAGAGTATAAGTAAGGTGCTTTTGCTCTGGATTCCAGCTTCAGATCTAGCAGAGCAGGCTCTCAGGAGATGACAGTTTCTTGATGCATTATCCAACTAGGAAGAAAAATAATCTTTTGAAAGCCCTTCTCTTCAAATGACAGCCTAAAACTCCATACAACCTGGAAATTAAAGATCAATCACCCCCAAGAATGATGAATTGCACATATATCGTGCTTGTTAAGATAACGTGGATAACACTAGATAGTACTAAAGAAGTAAAATGTAAAATCCTATCAACCTTGTGTATTGAACTATCACGGAGGTTCACTTCACATGAGACATTTAAAAGAACTGAGATCAGATTGTAGTACCTTAACAGAAATCATCTTCTTCTAAGGGAGTTTCTGACGTTGGAGATGATAATGAATCACTCGCTGACTCCCTGGCGTCGATCAGCATTGCAATGACTTCGCGCATGGTAGGCCTGTTGGGTGGGGAGGTGCTTGTACAGAACATTGCAATTTTAAGTACTAAAGACATTTCTCTCATAGTCCTTTTCTCACTAAGATCAATCCGATGATCATATATGTCAGACGTTGTTACTAATTTAGAAATCGATCTTCTTGTCCAGGTTACTAGGTCACCTCCATGATCAAGAGGTTGGACAGGGGACCTTCCAGTGATCAGTTCCAACAAAACTACTCCGAAACTATATATATCACATTTCTCTGTCACTTTCATCGTGTAAGCATATTCTGAAACGAAAAAAAAAAACGTACATCAATTGATCATATTAAATTTTCAGATAGTTGTCAAAATGTGTAAGAAAGCTGTTGTCATTATCTTGTAAATGATACTCATACCAGGGGCAATGTAGCCATATGAACCAGCAACAGCAGACATTGATTTTGGAGAGGGTAAGTCGATCAACTTTGCCAAGCCAAAATCTCCAACATGTGCCTCAAAATATTCATCTAGCAAAATGTTGTTTGATTTTATGTCGCGATGAATGATTTGAGGCTTACAGTCACTGTGAAGATAGCATAAACCCTCTGCAGCACCAAGAGCAATTTGGTATCGGGCATTCCAATCGAGAATACAATCTTTCTCCTTCCCATGAAGTACTTCTCCAAGACTTCCATTCGCCATGTACTCGTATAAGATAAGATTGCTGTCCTGATGGTAGCAAAAGCCATAGAGTTTCACAATATTTTTGTGCCTAATCTTTCCCAAAGTCGAAATTTCAGCACAAAAACTGTTGTCTGAGCTGGCTCCTTCTCCTCTGGCCTTCAACTTTTTAACTGCAATCACTTCACCATTGGTCATTACAGCCTTGTAGACAGTTCCACAGGCTCCCTTTCCTATGACAGCACTGTCTGAAAAATTCCCCGTGGCTTCAACAAGGTCCATATATGTGAAATCTTCCTTTGGAAAATAATAGCCATCCAATACATCAGGTTTCGGTTGATCTTCAAGTGAATCAAAAGAAGGTTTACGGTGCCTGATAGCCCAACAAACACTCACAATAAAAGTCAAAGAGATAAGGCCGATAGTAAGTGAAACAATGCTGACTATTTTTTCTTTGGAAGAACCTTCCTTCAACCAGCTAGGATTTGGAGCAGATGTAGGGGCTGGAAATGAATGGCAATGATTTGAACCTAATATGCATAATCCATTGTTTCCAGCAAAATTGCTGTAGTCCATTCTCTGGAAAACCGGGGTGTTTGGCACTGTTCCGACCAGATTATTATTAGAAAGATTGCATACATTTAGGCTCATTAGTGCTCCTATTGAACTTGGAATTTCACCACCAAGCTGGTTGTCATTCAAGTAAAGAGATATTAGCATCTGCAGGTTACCTAAATTGCTCGGGATTGATCCACTGAGATTGTTATGACTGATATTCAGAGCAATCTGAAGAGAAGTTAATCGACCTAGCTCGACCGGAATGTTTCCCGAAAAGAAATTTCCACCCATTTGCAATTCTGTCAATCGAGCTAGACCCCCTAAAGTTCCTGGTATTTGTCCCGTCAACGTGTTATCAGATAGTTTCAGCAGTTCCAGATTCACTAGCATGCCAAGCTTTCCTGGAATGGAGCCACTAAACCAGTTCCTGCTAAGATCAAGCCTCTGGAGCTTTATACAGTTTCCCAACTCTTGGGGAATGCTTCCAAATAGCCTGTTGGACGACACGTTGAATGCAACGAGCTTTACAAGTTTACCAATCTCTGGAGGAATTTGGCCAATGAATTGGTTATTCGACAAGAGCAGCCTCTCTAATGTAGTAAAATTTCCCACTTCTGAAGGTATGAATCCTGAGAATCGGTTTTGATAGAGCTCAAGTGCAGAAAGGTTCTGAAGTTTTGTGAATTCAATAGAAAGACTTCCCGTTAAGAAATTGTCTCCCAGCATTAGATGCTCGAGAGATTTGCAAGTTTTTAAGCCACGAGGAATGTTCCCGGACAACTTGTTTGATCCCAGGCTAAGAAAAATCAATTTCTGAAACATGCATATATGTTTTGGTATCCTGCCCACAAGATTATTCGTGGACATGTCAAGGACAGTGAGGTTGCTATTAGCCCCAATAAACGGAGGAATGATACCTTCAAGATTATTGTCAAAAAGTTGAAAGTTCTCAAGGAACCTGAGATTTTGAAACTCAATAGGAATTGAGCCTGTCAAGTTATTTATGGACAAATCTAGATTTTTGAGTTGTTTCAACTTTCCAAGCTCCTTGGGGATATTTCCCTGGAGGAGGTTCTCGAAAAGATGAAGCAAACGTAGATTAGAAATTTGGCCCAAGTATTCTGGGATAACTCCTGTCAATCTATTTTCAGAAACATCAATCTCGACTGCATTTGAACAATTCCCGATTTCTGGTGGAATTGTTCCATTCAATTGATTCGTGTACATGTACAATCTTTTCAGCCGAGACAACTTCCCAATTTCCTTGGGAATGGTTCCTGAGAACGAATTTGCATGCACTGCAAGTAATTCCAAGCTAGTGAAATTACCTATTTGAGGAGGAATTTCACCCGAAAACAGATTCTTCCAAAGAATTAAGCCGGTGAGCCTCTTAAGTTTTTGTAGCTCAACAGGAAAAGGACCTTCTAGCCTATTTTCTGCCAAACCTAGAACTTCCAAATTATCGCACTCAGTGATTTCAGCAGGAAGTGGACCGGATAAATAATTTCGACCTGCCCTGATAATCCTAAGAGTTTTCAATTTCCCAATGGACGAAGGAATTATTCCGGTTAGATTGTTACTATAAATGGCAAGCTCCTCAAGTAAAGTTAGACTGCCAATTTCTTCAGGGATTTCTCCAAATATATAGTTCTCACACAGATAAAGCTCTCTGAGGGAAGTAACATTGCAGATCTGGGTAGGAAACTCTCCATGGAACCTATTTGTGCAAAGGTCTAAAGTTTCTAGATTACGAAAACAATTGAAATCATCAGGGATTGGACCAGAGATAAAGTTTTCCGACACATTCATCACCACTAAGTAAGGGAGTTTACAAATGATTGAAGATAAAGAACCAGACAAATTGAGGCCATTAAGACGAATAGAAGTTACCTTAAAATCAGCTAAACACCCTATACCCGTCCAATTGCAAGGATTTGAATCCAAAGAACTCCAGCCTTGAAGATTATGATAAGGGTCTTCAAGGGAATTCTTGAACTCCAAGAGAATATTCCCCTCATCATTTAATGATTGAACAAAGACGATTAGGCAAAGAAAATGTAATACAAAAATCAAATACTTTTGGCTTTCCATTTACGAGGAAGCAAATCTAGTAAGACTCTAACAGCAACATCTAAGCCTTGTTCTCAATATATTTATTTTCCCAAGCAACTAGGAGTCGAACAAGAACGAAATTCAACAGAGTATGGCCATGATTCTGCTGTGTATTGGAAAAGGAAACTTTAAGGTATGGCTGAGACAATTTGAAACAACATGAACTGTCCCAACAATGTAAAGTTACTTACATATACAGGACAATCCCAGAAATTTCTGCAGTAGCTAACATAATTATTAGAAATTCATAGCCAGATTGCTTCAAGACTGGGATAAAAAAATAATAAAAAATTCTGATGATCCTGACAAGTCAAAGCATATATTTCTATAGAAGTTCAAGAAAACTACAACAGGAAATGGGATTTTATCTTTGAGCCAATGAAAGCATGGAAACTGAACAATCATATAAAGAGCAATAAAAGAAGAAAAAGAGAAGTGATAAGGATGAGAGAGAAAATGTTGTAGGGAGAGGGGGGGTGACTGATTGACGAGGCAAGAAGCTGGAGAAGAACCGTGAAAGTCACAATCCAAAGCAGCAAGAATTAAAGAGTCAACCATTACTTTACAGTGAATGTGCATGTGAGTGTGTGTGTGCAAATTCTGAAACTGCACTACTCATTTTCTTCTTATGGTTCATCATTTTCTTCTGTTATTGGTTGAATTTTTGATGGAATAATCTGTTGCTTTATACCATTTATGTTCATGAATAGTGACAGAGATTAAGATTGGACAAGAAAATACTAGGATTACAATCTCTTCCATGGTTTCTGAGCCTTAAAATATGGGATGAAAATTGACAAAAAGAATTGTACAACATCAATTGGTTTTCTTTTTCTTTGCTTCTGCAAATGGTCTGAAATGTCATGATTTGCATGTAGACAGTTAGTAGGTGAGTTGTTTAGTGGATGGATGAATTGGAATTATCTTTGTTGGGTTTCTGCCTACTTTTGTGACTTTTGATGTTTATTTGGGTTGGGCAGCCTTGGATAATTCTAAATCAACAAAAATTCTTGCACGTATCTGGTAAGGTTTTTGTTTTCAAATGGCCAAATGATTTCTAATGAATTTTGATCAATTAGTTGGATTCATTTATAAAATTGAATTTGAAGTTTTATTTTCTCCTAATTAGTTGAATTTTTTATTGCGAAAGAAAAAGAATAAGAGAAAAAGAAGACGACAAGAATCACTTTTACCTCTATTTTTCCCATTTCTAATTCTTTATGCTGACCTAGAAATTGTTCGGCAACTTCTTGTTAACGTTTATACTGTTACAAAACCAGCCAGGTTAGTTTGTTTGGTTGTTGAAGACAGGTGAAGCTCAATTCATTATAGTCCGATCTCTAAATTAATACCTTATAATTGATAGCCGCTGACATTTTATAAAACTTCGAATAATGTTATTTATTTTCACTGCTGTTAAGCACCAATCCGAACGAGTGACAACACATTATAAATTCAATTAAATAAGTCATATCATTCTGTATTTAAATGAATATATCATTTAATGTCATGTAATTGTCATTAATCTGATGCTTAATTCCAGTGAAGATAAATAGCATTATTTTAAAACTTCGTGAAATCAACTACATTCTATGTGCATAATTTAATATTTCTACCATCTAATAATAATGAAAATATCCAAAAAATTAATTAGCATGATCAAGTTTCTTAGAGAAATACATGCACAAGGGCACCTAATTTTTCTTTGTTAGACGAAGGGGATCATCATTCATATCTTCTTCGACTTTCTCTTCATGACAATAAAATAGCTATTAGATCTTCACATCTTCTTTGTGACAATACAATACAATGCAACCATATATCATCATATGAGGATTCCTCCCCAATGACACATTCAAAAGTTTATCATACTGCAAGAATTTCTAAAACTTTCTTTCATCAGCTTCGTTTATTTCCCAATTAATGACCAAATCAAGGTTAAAAATGGATTCAGATTTAAGAATATTTTAATGCATTGTAGTACTGTCCTTAAAATAACTTCTCAAAATAGCGTCTCGCCCAACTTTCTATCCCTTCTTCCTTTTGTCATTAAGATTCACAATTTCTCTGATTCATACTAAACTTCCTGCAACAGCTAGGAGATGCCTTACACACAAACAGTTAGGATTAAAGCTACACGTGTTTTAAAGCAAATTGAAACTTGACTGCTATTACAAGTAATACATAACATTTCCAGATCATGAAAATATAGCTACCATAATTAAGGAGAAAGTAACACTGGCAAATAGTAAAGCAAGTGGCAGAGGAGGGTAAGAACGAGATTATAGTCTCAAGTTGCTTGCATAGGGTAATAGAAATTGAGTAGCTCCTCTCATTAAAAGAGTCATAACTGGGTTCAAGCTTTTTCCAGCCCATTTTCAATATCTGACTCCTCGTACCTACTCATTTGAGAAATTCCAGGGTTTATATGGTTCCAGATTTTGCCGAATTGCAAGAAATTTGATGGAGCAAATTTTGATTCAATATTGTTGCGTTCCACATTTTTATGAATTGGATTCAAGCTTTACCCAGTCCTCACTGAAGTTGACCACTGATTTATACAGCTTTACTTGTTTGAAGTTGGAGATGAAACTAGTGGGATTGATTGAGCAGGCTCGTCTGTACTAACAACTCGAGAAGCTTCCTTTTTTAACTTGTGGTTATTGTATGCAGCTACCCCTACGATGGCTGCATAGGAAGCCAGAGTTATAGTCAGTGCATTTATGTGTACTAATCTCTTTCGAGATGTTAATATAAATTCTTTTGCCCATTTGTCAAGTACACAACCAATCAAAGCTCCAAAAGGTTAGCCAAATAAAGCTAATCTATAAGATAAAATAAACAAATCAGTAAGTTCTCAAGCCTATACAGCACACCATAATATACCATCCAAAAGTAACATCAAGTTGTGTTGACATGTGGCTATATTTTCCCTTAAATTTCTTACCAATATCAGCAAATCACTTTTTTTTTTTTTTTGGTTGAAACTAGCTTCTTCACTAAAACTTGACTTAAGACATGAACTGAAATTGCAAGACAGTATAAAAAAGAGTGGAGAAATGGAAGCATCTGAGGAATGCAAGGAAAACACCAGCTTTATTGTGGTACAATTAAGGGAAACATCACAATGCTACATTATTTGCCAGCTAAGGATGATATGAGAATACACTTTGCAGGGAAAAATGATACTTACCAATTGCATAACCAAACAGATTGATAAGTGTCAGCTTTGTATCCGCAAAAAGAATGGCTGATAGTAGAACTACAACCCAATCCTTGACAACTCCTGCCACACGAATAGTCAAAGCACTTGTATGCGAGATGACAAGGAAGACCGAAAGATTGAGGGCAAAAGTACAAAGAGAATTAAGAGTCAGAACAAGAGGTTTGAAGTTCCATGTCCCCTGTGCATCCATCTTCGACTTCTCCAGAAAGATCCATGGAATTAATAGGCAAATAGCACTGCGCCATGAACCAAGATTTTAGTTATTTGACTGACTATAAGCTTGAAATAGATTATTAGCACAGGTTCCAATATTTCAAAGGATAAATTACATGCCTGCAGGGGCTAACGTAGTACATCACGGATATGGGATTTAGTTTGAGACCCTTCCTTTTCACCAAAATCTCCATAAATATTAGCCTCAAAGCCTCTCCAACAACACCTCCCATTTGGTAAAAAACACCGACCCAGCTAATATTTACTTCCCCATATGAAGCTACCAGTACACCAAAACTAATCACTGACATTATCAGAAGCATCCTGCAGCTCATCATTTCAAGTCCAGCTGTTACACCAAGAATGAAAACAGCAACCGGCACTGAAAATGTCATCAAGAATGAGAACGGTAAAACAAGTAATATGTAGGAAAACTGCTACAGAAATTAGGTATAGACAAGCCAAATCAATTTCAACCTATAAAACAACGAGTAGTACTTACTGATTGCTTTCAACATTTGTGCAAATGAAACAGATATATAGAGGTAAGCAGTGTTTCCAAGCCAAAGAGTCATAGCAAACATGGCACCAATTGGGATGACTGAAGATATATATCTGTATATTCAAAAGTCAACTTGGTAAAATAATTCTTGCAACCATCAGATTTAAAAAATAAATAAAATACAGGTCAAATCTAACACAAGCAAAGAGGAAATGTTGAAAAGAAATCAGGAAAAACAACAAATCCAAGATTGAAATCCTCCTCCATTTTTTTCCCCTTTAGCTCAGTGATAAACTCTTAAGATGTTGCTAGCATCTATGCAACTTCGAATATCAGACAAAAGAGTACTCTCACATTTGCAAAGTCATCCCTTCTTCAACTTTCATAATCTGCAAAGAAAACACGAGCAAAAATTTTAGCCAGAAGTAGTATTCTTGAATAGCAATATCCAAAAGATGAAGCTTACCATCATGTCGTCATAATTACCTTGAGAACTTTAGTAAGCATAAAACATAATACAGAGGAGAAGACCATGTGAAGTAGGGTCAATCCAAGGGGATAAGGAAAGTTAATTTCCTTTGATGAAAGAACCCACTGCATTTTTATATAATATGAAAAGTATATTAGCATGTGAACAAAGTTTGCAATCAACTATCTTCCCGCAACATTAACAATGGCAACCACAAACAAATTGGCAATGGTAATTGATTATTTTCGTCGTTTTAAACTTATTTTTCACTTCTACATAGAGAGAGAAGCAGAAGAAAAGGCAAACAGAATGGTTATAAAGCTACATGCATGCTGAACACACTTTCTAGAAGTATGAAATAAACATTAAACAATGAAATGCTCCATTGGGATATATATTACACAAAGAGCAAATGTTCTAAGAGAATCTCCAAGAAACTCTTTAAATTTGAAGAGCAACTTGTGCATAATCGAGAGCAACTTTAGAAATTTTTTACACGCTCTAACAAACTCTTTATTTTACTTTTTTCAGCAATCATTTATTTTTCCCTTATTTTTTAATCAATATATATTTAAGATGATAATAGCTCAAATAATTTAATATAATTTGAATAATTTAAGAAGTGAAGCATTGAAACTTGCAATTTATTAGATGCGGTCATTGTAAAATACAAATAGAGAGTGCAGTTGGCTCCCAAAATGTAGAGAGACAAATCCACCCTCCATTTTGACAATTTATGCTGAAGAGCTAGTCGGAACCCATTTTTAAGGATTGACTCTTTGAAATAAAAAGCATCTTACATTTTAAGAATCTCTTCGATATGCTCTAAATAACAAATAAATACTAAACTAATGGTGCATAAAACTTTACAGATCTCTAAAGGTCACTAAGAGGCATAAACATTGAAAGTGAAAATGACTATAGTATCCCAGAGGCAAGTAGAAAATAAAAAGATTTCAGCAGAAGATGGGACTGCAAAATGTAACAAGTTTGAATAAGCCTTGAAAATATACGATTGTGAGTGTCAGTATTAACATGTCACCATTATCCCATTGTGCACCAAAGACTATGAGTTTCCATTTTTTCTTGTACAGGGTACAAATCTATCTTTCTGAAAAAAATCACATTTCGCATGAGGACAAAATTTATAAATATCATTCCCAAAATTGTCAAGAATAATTCTTATTTGCAAACTGCAGTTGAATCATCGTGTCATGTGGTGGCTTTCCTAAACACACCTAGTCAATCTCAATAAATGTAATACTTAGTCAGTACTAATATCCTACATTAATGGCTTATGTCACTTAATTACTTCGAATAATCCTAATTTCACAAGTATGATCACCAACTCTTAATCATGCATAAGTACTTAAAGCATTACAACAAAAAACTGATCATGAATAGAATCGATCTATCCACATAATTCGATTTCTCATCCATTCACACATATCACTACGCCATGCTACGGAAAATGTCAACGACTGGAGCATTTGGAAACGCGCTAAACTGCTTCCTTAGTATGCCAAAATTTGTGTTCCCCGCATGCATTATGCTTAGCTTAAATGGGTATAATTAATCAAACAATTAACTAACTTTTTCCTCTAATCGTATTGTGTAAAACACTAAACATCAAGATATAATCAGGATCATCATATTTTTTACATGCGTTTACAGTAATAGATTTTTGAAAGTAAGAAATTGAAAACAGCAACAGTACCTTGTTGAAGAAGATCTGGCCACTGGAGAGCGCGATATAGAGTAAAATATAGGCGTAGGTTACAAACCCTTCTCCGACCAATTTACCGTTTCGATCCGCCATTGCTACCCAGTAAGTCAATTCACACGCAAATATTTAAAAACGCAACATACAACTCAAAAATCAGAGGATGAAATGGGTTTCTCAGCGGCGGGGAGAGGGCAACGAGTGCACTATGCTAGAATAGAAGTGGACAAAATCTCCAGTAAGGCACTGGTGGAAGATATTTACAATTAGGAACCGTTTGATATGGGCGAAAAGGAATTACTATTTCGTTAGAAAATAAAAATTCATCAAACTAGTGAGAATTCGTTTTTCATGAAAATAAAGAAAATGCAGTTTAATGTAGTTGTACCTTAAAATTCGATTTCCATTTCCGCGTTACAATCAAACGGTCAAAGTGAAATTCGTTTTCCACGAATATGACATTTTTCATGGAATTCGTTGCAATCAAACAGGGCTTACATATACACTCCTCCGTCCTAACTTGTTTTGTTTTTTCAAACGAATTAAGAAATCTAATTAAGGTCATGTTTGATGGGCAAGTTTTCTATGAAAGATGGAATTTTTTTTTGCCATTTTCCAGTTTTTAGAGTGTTTGATAGGAAATATTTTCAAAGTAATTGGTTTTCCACATTTTCTTGGTTTGTCACATTTTCTTGCTTTGAGGTAAATCAATTTCCACCACTTTGGTGGGAATTGGTTTTTAGGCAGCTATTATTATTATTATTATTATTTTATTTATTTTATTTTTTGGCAATGAAAACAAATTATATCCATAATTGTAACAAATTATATATATTTAATGGACAATTTTCATGAAAAATAAAGCCAAACGAACATCAAAAGATTCAAAATTTCATATTTTTCAGGTAGAAAATTATATTAATCAAACACAATTAATTGACAATTCTCAATAAAAACAAGTTCTATACAATTCATTTCCATAGAATGATATAATTTATTTTCTTTCCACCAAAATTCAATTCTTACAATTACACGGACCCTTAATGTTAGTGGAAAAGCAATATTTGCCAAAAAAAAAAAAAAATTCTAGTTTGCCCTCATTTAATTATCAATAACTACTAGTAAATTATTATTGTAAATAGTAAAGAAATAATTGTATATTAGTAAACAAAACATTCTTAATAAAGAAACAAGACTATATAATTGAGATAAGAAAAGTGAGCATATATAAATGAGACGGATGGAGTATATAAAAACAATTGCTTGTAAATCTGGTTTGCTGTAACATGATAGAGTAACAAAGCATCTAAAAGAAGGCAAAACGGACTATGTCCTTTACCTTATTATTTCTGTTGAGTGATTTTTAGTGATTTTATAAAAAATAGACATTGAAGAAATTTTTGACATTTTTACAAATGACTGTGTGAAAGTGAAAATTTCTTGTAATTTCCACTTTACAAAATTAATAGAAAGTCAATGTAGGTGAAATCGCTGAATATATTTTATCTCCTATTTGGTTAGAAATGCCTAGGGAGTGCCTGTTGTATTTACGCTGCCTGCGTGAGGCACGAAGAAGTTAGTTATTTGGTGGACCTTTTTTTCCAATCCAAACTTCTCTCCTCTGATTATAGTTTCCCTTGAAGAATTCAATTGCTATTGAACTTCTAATATTGCCAATCAGTAGCAAGAGTTCTGCATACAAACATAAGGCATTCTACAACAAAGCAACCTAATTGAAACACGTATAGACATATAGATATGTATGCAAAAGCATTCAGATATCTATATACATATGCATTGCAAACAACATGCGAGAAATATTATGAAGAGATTTCAATAACATCCCACGCTGTCATAAATCAGCACGAAGTGAAGTATCTTTTCTTCCTCCGATATACGTATTGAGATCTCAACAAAGCCTTGAGGTTTGTTGGAGTTCTTTTTTCTCAGCTGAAAACTCCCTACTTCTTCACCGGGCTTTGAAACGTCAGAACTACTAATCTATTTGTCCATAAATTCTTTCAAAACAGTAGTTACAGTTCCCAGGAGACTTTGTTTAAGAAAGATTGGCTCTCTACTGTAAACTTCAACATGTAAGAGCCAAATCTTGAAAGTTTGGTTCAGAAGTGTCGACTGTAATTGAAAACTTAGTTCTCCAAACTAAATTGTTATTCCCTGAAGCATCAATCTTGGTGCAATACTGGTTGCTAGGACCAATCCATCCAACTGCAAACCATTGTAACTTAAAAAGGGACGACGTCCGCTGGAGGTCACGACTGGAAATTAAGCAAATCTCAACCCATATTTTCCCCATCTCAGGCAATCTTCAGCTGTGTAATGAACAAGTAGTATAAACTCCCGCCTTTGTTTTCTTCTTCCTTCTTGTGTGTATTAAAAACTTCTCATAAATTGGACGGTGTTCAAGGCATATCATCAAAACATGATGCTTATTTCCATAA
>CAIGRP010057476.1:0-57360 GCA_903798385.1 Fraxinus cuspidata | reverse complement strand
AAATTTTTTTTTTTTTTTTGCATGATTGCTGGATGGGTGAAATCATGTTGGCATCCCTATTCCCACACCGGCAGCACACATCTACGAAGGTGCAGGATTTCTTTGATAATATTAGGTGGGATATTGGATGTTTATTACTGGTACTCCCTCCTCTTATGGTGGAGCAGATATGGGCTATACTTTTATGTGCTAATGTCCCCGAAACGAATTGTTTGGCAATATGGCAGCTCGTACATTCGAGATGCCAGTATCAGGATTCGTATTGGTTACTATGGAGCTCCATTCTACCTGTCACTGTCTCATCCTTCTACTAGAGACTATGGTAAGACATCATTCTAGTAGATGTGGTTATTCAGGGAAGGATTGGATGCCAATAAGCTTCTCGTTGTCAATGTTGTTCCGAGACTGAGATTATCAATCATATTTTCACTAGCAGTAGCATCTCAATCAAGTATGGTAGCATTTTGGGGATATTTTTCAGATGCCTATGAGTTCAGGAGAGAGAGTCAGATAGCTATTCTAGAAATGGAGGTATTCTAGGCATTATGTTCGTTGTAGACACATTCGCATTATCATTCTTCTACTGATATTTTGGTATTTATGGACCGCAAGGAATGATGCGAAGTACATGGTGATTCACATAGTGGCCAGACGTATCATTTGGAGGGTCTATTGCATGATCTATTTTCTTCATATGAAAAGACTATTTTGAGAGGTGCATTAGCGAGGGGATTTGACAGTTGCACCCATATTTGGTATTTTTATGGACCCCCTTCTTCATCTCCCCCTATACTAGTTTGGTGGCGTATTTCAATAGTCGGATATGTCAAGATCAGTACTGATGGATGGATTCAGGATGGTTTTACGAGTGGGGGAGGCATCATCAGAGATCACCCAGGACACTGTATCAAGGCTTTCTCAGTTTCGTATGGACCATGCTTAATATTAGAGGCAGAGCTCCGGGCTATTCTTGATGAGATTTTACTAGCTCAAGGACTTGGTTTTTCAACAATCTGGGTTGAGTTTGATTCTATAGTAGCTATTCACTGCATCACTAGAGGAGGATGACCGTAAACCATTCAGGGAATACTCATACATATCACATATATCATATCTTTCGACAGAGATATACTTTCTCACATTTACAGAGAAGGAAACCAGGTTGCAGATACTCTTGCTGCTAAGGGTTGGGATCATCGATGATATTAGATATATGGACTACTTGACCTTCCAAGACATATTAGGGCACTAGTACAAATTGGCATACATGGATTTCCCAGTGCCAGAGTTTGATTTTTATTTTTTCTTCCAATTGTTATTTTTGTCTTAATTTGCATTAGTTCTTATTGTAAAAGGAAATAATATTTTCCTGTTTACTGCTTTATTCTTCATCATATTTTCATTGTAAGGAAAGTAGCACTTCCTCATTTATTGCTTTCATTATTTTCATGTAATCACTGTATTCCTCCGCTACAAGTGAGGGTATATTAATAAAATTTCGGAGGCACCGCCCTCTTTTAATAAGAAAAACATAATTTACAAATTTGTATATATTTGCTCAATTTACATATAAATAAATAAGAATATGAATTCGAATAAGTGCATAAAATGTACTTATCATAATGCTTATGTAATAACTGAAACTAGACTTCATTTAAGCAACGAGAAAAGGTTAATTAAGCTTTACTACAAGGCAAATAAGCTACGTTGAAAAAGAATTACACAATTTTCGAAATAGTAGTAAATATGTTACTCGAATTAGTTGTTCTAGACTCATCTATGAATCCATAATCTTTCAATATATATACCAGATTGTATTCTTACTTAAACTTATTTTAAGTATTGTCTATTCAAGATAATGATGATATGCAATAACGATGTCACATAATAGCCCGACATGATAAAAATCACGGAATATATACCTTTTAAAAAAACGAAAAAAAAAAGTCGTATATTTATTGCATCAATTCAATATTTGAATAGTGAAGAGAAAGAATAAAGTGTTGGACCCAATTTTAGGTACATCACCGCGAACCTTGCATCTATACATATCTTTACGTTCCATGCATTTCTCTCCAATCCGATTCTCACGGAATTCAATCACAGTAAGTTCCAGTAATTTAGTTCAGCTATAATTTTAATATTTATTTTGGATATTGAAATTTGAGTGGTATAATTTTAATGGTGATTTAATTTACCCTTTCACCACCTTTCACATCCAATGCAGTTCTCCCATTCAATTCATTTTTCAGCGAAGTTCAATTAAGTTCCAGTAATTTAATTCAGTTTTAATTTCAATATTTGTTTTGGGTATTGAAATTTGAGCAGTATAATTTGATTAGTGATGTTTAGTTTACACTTTCACTACCTTTCACACCCAATGTAGATCTATTCTTCAATTCAGTTTTTAGCAAAGTTCAACCAAGCAGTAAGTTCCAGTAGTTTAATTCAACTTCTAATTTCAATATCTGATTTGGGCAATGAATTTAATATCTGTTTTAGTTAATGAAATTTGAGCTTTATAATTTGATAGGTGATGTTAAATTTATATTTACACAGCATCTCATCTCTTCGAAATTAATTCGACAATATTTTAACTTGTATTTATACATATCATTCACGTCCATTGCAATCTTTGTTTTGGGTAATGAAATTTGAGTTGAATAACTTGATCGATGATGTTTAATTTGAGCTACATAATTAGATTCTGGTTAGTATAATTATAGTCAACATTAGGTGAATCTCATGCACTTTTTGCTTTATTTAATCCATAACTATTATTTGGATAATTTTCTCTATTAAATTATAAACATTTGTTCATTATAGAAAGGTTGAAAGACCTATTATATTTTCTTGTACCCTTTATTTTACATGGAATTGTTCTAACTACGCCTTTGTTTGGACTCATTAAATTTTTCACAAATATATTTTTCCAAACTCATTTTTCAACCACATTTTCTTATAAAATTATGTTACATGTAAATCCAAAATTTTTCTTTATTTTTAATCGCACATTCTTAAAAAAATCACCATTTCAAAACATATTTTTCGCCAAAAAATCATTTTAATGGAATCCAAATAGGGGCTACATATCATCTACTTTACAATTCTATAGTATGGACGGAAAAAAGAAGGCCAAACAGGAAAAAGAGTTCTTTTACCACTTGTGTGAAACATTTTACAACAAAAATGGAGTTTCTGAACATATAATAAGCAAAGGAAACAAAGATTGCACAAATTGCTTTATATTATTTCTTATAAATTCGAATTTTTTGAGCATGAGACCCGTGACCATGATACCAAAAGAAAGGGGAAGAAGTTGTCAACAAAGCAAGATCATGTATAGTAAGTCAGGGAATGATATTAGTTTTGGCTTACTTTTGTATATTTCAGAATATTATCCCATTTATTTTTTGTTTATTTTTGGTATACTTTTGTATATTTCAGAATATTCTTTCATTCCATGTGGAAAGGTTTTGTCATAAAACTGCCCTTTATATTAAGAGTGTCTTATGTGTGACTAAAATAGGTTTGGACGTTGGGTGGTTCGATCTGAATATTTCAATATCCGGAATCACCTATTATACTTCGGATATTTCGTAATTACGTGAACCAAGCCCAAATTCGAACCGTCAGTTCCGGTTCGAGTTCGGTTCTAACTCCGATGTAAGAATTAGAGTCTTTCTAGAGAGAGAAATATTGTAACTAATGGAGTTAGGGAAATGAGAATGGATAATAACATATAAATGTATATGGATATATAGGAGATCATCTTAATGATGTGGTGCAAAAATCTTCGAGAAGTGTCATACTTCTGTATGTTGGATCTAGGTTAACTTATTTAAGTTTCATAAATAATGATCTTTGGACACTTATCATATTTTTAGACGTTAGATCAATGGTTAACGCCTTTAACATAATGGTCAAAGGATCTATAGATACGAATTTTAGATAATGAGGTGATTGACTTTCGATCACTTTTGTGGATGGGGTAGAACCCACGAAGATGTGCAAGGGGTTGATCGGGTCATTCAAGTTCTACCCAACACCTTTGTGGTGGGATTTTAATTTACCCTACCATTGTTATGGTGGGTTTCTACCCTACCACCTTTGTGGTGGGGCTTATACGACCACCTTATTAGTAGAATTCCGTTCCACTCTACCATGATGGGAATTTAACGTATCATATGAAGTATTCAAATTTTTCTGTGATTTTTTATGAACTTTTTGTAAAGCTTGTCGAAATTATAAAATAAAAATTGACTAATACAGGGGAGACAACTGAAAAGAAATTTGGCAAGAGATTCTCGTATTTAACTCGATTAATTTACACACACACACACAGACTTGTGGGTTAGGATGGGCCTTTAACAATTTATTATCCCAATCCATTTTGACATTCAAGATGCACTTTAGAATCGTACTTTTTAATCGTACTTTACAAAAAAATGCATATGCTTTCAAGCATTATTAGACTCCGAATTTCGGCAAAATTACTTCATCTTTCAATCAGTCCCAAGTTGAAGAATAGAAAAATTTACAAAAGCGTACAAAAAGCGACAACAACAAACGTGAAAATTGTTTAATTGTAAAATGCCTACAACTACAAGTAATAAAGAAAAGTAGGTCCATACAGAATTCAAAGTTTGATAGTAAAACTGCAATTTAAAATTCGGGGATTAAATTGAATTTTATTCGGATTCTGTGGAAGAGTCATCTCGGCATCTCACAGAGCAAGAGGATTCTATCACATTTAGGACTGAGCACCTTACCCGTCAAACTGCGATCCGGCCCAACATAACTTACTCGAGCAACTCGAAAATTTGATTTGGGTTGAGTACGAGTTGAAATTTAACCCAAGCCGTAAAGTCGATTTGGTGATTGGGCTCAAATCCAACCTAAACCGACCTTGTCCACCTCAAATCACATTTGTCTTGTCGCATGAGATGATTATATTACTTATACCTCACATACCGATGTGTAGTAAGACAATCCTCTCGCAAGATGATGCATCTCGCACTGGGAGGGGATCATATCACAATTACCTTGTCACATAAGATGACTATATTACTTATACCTCATTGTGCGAGATGTCTTACCATGTGAGATGCTTGCTTCATATGTGCTTCGATTTGTGAGATAGTTCAAATATGTTTGATGAAGTTGTTCACATCGGAAGTTTAACCTGGCAATAAAAAAACAACGAGTATCAAATGAAGTTTTGATATTCCGAGCTAAGCATTTTCGTATCCGCCTATTTTCAAATAGTTTGAGTATTATAATAGGGAATTGTGTTTCTTGATCGAATAAACTACCATTAACCTATCAAACAAACTATTTCATTATTTGGTTAGTGGGATTGGTTCCTTGAATGGATCAATCACCATTAAATCTACCGAATCCTTTGTCTGAACATCTTGATAAGGGGATGAGTTGATACCTTGATCGGACTAACTACCACTAAACCTATCAAACAAACTGATTAAGTGTTTTTGGCCGTGGAGTCGTGTGCCTTACAAGGACTCCATACCTACCTAGACAAGGGAGGCACACGCCTTACTAGGATTGCCTCTATTAACTGTACGAGTTTACTCTTATCTTATTTGAAAACTTAATGGGAAGAATTGAAAATCTAACGAAGGATCGAATTCAATCTATATGAGAAAATCAAAGTTCGTGTTCTATCCATACATTTACACATCATAAAGTCCATAACATAAAATTAAAATAGATCTCATGCCTCCTATATCTGTAATAAGCATAATTGGTGCAAGAATATTCATTCAAGACTAAGGATTTGTTACACTCTACTTATTTGAAAACAATTTTCCTCGAAGTCTGGACAACCACAATAAAATAATATTATATGTGAACCCTAACTATTTTAATTTTTAATTATACTTTCTTTATAAAATTACTTTTTACTTCAAATTATTTCACCTAAACAAACACTAATGGTCCGTTTGATTGCAAGAATAGAATTTAGATGGAAAGAAAACGAATTTCAAGGAATTAAATTGCCTATAACTTGTTTTTATTGAAAATTGTCAATTATTTGTGTTTGATTGGTAGAATTTTCCACCTGAAAATGTTGAAATCTAAAATTGAATAGTATAAAGAAAAATAATGTACTTTGTGATAAGATATGATTTTTGGGAATAGAAAATACAAAAATTGAATAGTGTAAAGAAAATTTATTAATTAAAAATTGAATAGTGTAAATAATGTTTTCTCCCTGACCAAGAAAAGAAAAAACGAACTCAACCATGGGAATTTCAACACCTCAATTTTGTGGAATTAAGGATCACGTGAGGCCAAGTGAGAAAAGAAATTGCCAACAAAATTTTTCCTTATTAAACAAGCTAAAAAGTGGAAAATATGGAATAATTTCCATCTTGCATGGAAAATTTTGGCCTATCAAATAGGACCTAAGTTTTATAACGGGTGAGAGGTTAACCCAATTTGTCCAACCATTTCACATAATTTCAAGAGAAAACTACCCCAATACCTACATTTTAAGTTGTAATTTCAAAAATCAGGTTTTTCAATTTAAACAACCAGGTATAATTTTATTTCTTTTTCAATAAACACATATTAATTATTATTTTAAAAATTGACATACCATTTATCCCTTTACATTCACTTTCTAACATTTCTCTAAATATTCTCTCCACCTCTTTTTTTTCCTTTTCTTCTCTACTCCAAAAATGGCATCTCAAATTTTCCCTATTCTACCACCGGTACATTTTTCTTCTACACTAATCATTCTACCCCCGATGCCTACATGGAAGTCATTGAAATCCCCATCAAATCCCCTTTTGATGAATAATCAGCCCTCAATTCCCATTTCAATTGTGCGACCTGTGTTGGTTGCAATTTTCGTAAGGATTATGTGGCCAACATGTAAACACTGCACGTAGATAGCTTCTGTGCATGATAGTAAAGCGTTAGTTACTCGTGGCATTTTTCGGTGGTGGTGGAGGTGGCCACGAGTACTCTGACATTCAAATTAGTTAATGTCGAAGGAGAATGGAGTAATGTTGTTGATTCAAAGATAATAAAGCAAAGAGTCTACTTTAGTGTAGAGTTGCATTACCTTTGAAATAGTGTTGCGTGGGGTATTTATAGGGGAAGATGTGGATTTGGGACCATTGGATGGAGGAACATGTGCCTCATTTACTGGATGAGGCATCTTCTCTTAGGCATTAACCATTCAGTCCATAGGTCGGCGGGCATTTAACGTCTCCCTAATAAGTGAGTCTATTGTGCAAACATTAATGTCGATCAGTCAAGAGATCTTATTTTGGCTATATCTTAGTACAAAAGATTCCAATTTAACGTGGATGAGACAATGCGATAATACTCTAGCAACGCCGCTCCCTCCTACTGTCTTTCGATGTGTATCACCTTGGAGCATCGATTTCGCGAACATAGATAAGAACAATGCCACATTTACTGTTCGGTAACATACACATGTGGATGTGTACCCTACTTATTTATGTAGTTAATAGTCATGTAGTTGTTGATCTAGAACCCCTCTTTAAGAGACGTAACAATGGTCCCCCAAATTCATATACCTATATTTATACAATACCTAGACTTGCAATGTAAGGTTATAATTTTTTTTTTTTTTTTGCACAGTAATGTGTAGTCTCTCAAGTCTATGTATGGATATTTATACAATGCTTAGACTTCCAATGTAAGGTTGTGATGGTATAATAAATCATGAAGGCGAGGTCGTTATTAGATGACGAAGCTCTGAATCAAGGCAACTTTAAGAAAAGTTGTGAAGGCAGTGGTGATGTCCTTGCTTGAAGAAGAGGCTCTGAATGAAAGAAACTTTGAGAAAAGTTATGAAGGTAGAGGCGATGTCCTTGCTTGAGGATGAGGCTTTGAATGAAGGCAACTATGAGAAAAGTTTAAAGGCGGAGATGATGTCTTTGCCAGAAGATGAGGCTCCGAATGAAGGCAATTTTGAGAAAGGTTGTGAAAGTAGAGGCTGTGTCCTTACTTTAGGATGAGGCTTTGAATGAACGCAACTTTGAGAAAAGTAGTGAAGGCAAAGGTGACGTCCTTTCTTGAAGACGATGCTTTCAATGGAATCAACTTTGATAAAGTTGTGAGGGCAAAGGCTTTGAATAAAGGCAACTTTGAGAAAAAGTTGAGAAGGCACAAGTGATGTCCTTACTTGAGGACGAGGCACTGAATGAAGATAACTTAGAGAAAAGTTGTGAAGGTAGAGGCTATGTCCTTGCTTGAGGACAAGACTCTGAATGAAGGAAACTTTGAAGAAAGTTGTGAAGGCAGAGGCGATGTCCTTGCTTGATGATGATGTTCTAAATGAAGGCAACTTTGAGAAAAGTTGTGAAGACAGAGGCGATGTCCTTACTTGTGGATGAGGCTTCGAAAGAAAGAAACTTTGAGAAAGGTTGTGAAGGTAGAGACGATGTCCAGGCTTGAGGACGAGACTTGAATGAAGGCAATTTTGAGAAAAGTTGTGAAGGCAGAGGAGATTTCCTTGCTTGAGGACAGGACTCCTAATAAAGTCAACTTTGAGATAGGTTGTGAAGGCAGAGGCGATGTTCATACATGAGGGTGAGACTCTGAATGAAGGCAACTTTGAGAAAAGTTGTAAAGAGAGAGGCAATGTCCTTGTTTGAGAACGATGCTCTGAATGAAGACAACTTTAAGATAAGTTGTGAAGGCAAAGATGATATGCATCAAAATTTTGAATGTTGAATGGTTGAATGCGAGGGTTCATGCTGGTGAGACGTTTCATTGGGTTATGTGCTAATGATTTGAAAGCCATTGTGTTTTTCCAAGAAAAATGGCTGAGAACCAGGATACTATGTAAAAAGGTAAAATTTTTGGCGAAGTTTTTCATACAATCCAACTGTAATCTCCAATCTCAGATGACTTAGAACTTTAGCAGTGTTCATTTTTAGGTAAATGTTTGGATCATTTTGCATTTCTTCATCTTTTTGTTTTTTAAAGAAAATGGCTACTTCTAGAAGTTCTAACGAGGTAAGTGAGGGTAGGTTAACATTGGTAGCCTCGGATGTGAGTAAACACATGTCTTTGTCCTGAAATGAGGTACCGGGCTATAATAAGTAAGAAGAACATATGAAAGAAGCTTGACTGCCTAGCATATACCTCGATTCATTGGGGGGCTTCGAATTACAAGTTAACGATGGAAATCTCCGACCACGTAAAACTTGGGAGAAATTATAGGATACCAAACAATATAGGGCTGATAGTGAAAGACCCTGATGAGTGTGCGTGCTACCCAAGGCTAGGGTGAGTCGCTGTTAGAAAGGCCGTTTTTAAGGCCAACTTTAAGCTACCTTTACACCCTTTCTTTCGCTTCATATTAAGGTCATATGGCCACGCTCCAACCCAATTGAATCAGAACTCATTAAGTTAAATGGTGGGGTCATAGATATTGTGGTGCGAGGTGTCGTACGGAGTGGAAATGTCATTCTACCTCTTCCAGACCCTATATATACCTAAGGTTGCAGTGGAGGATGATAAAACTAAGAAGTCATACTACTTGACCTCAAGGCTATAATAACCCTTATTACCAAGGCATCGCAATAAGGATAATGTATACCTATCGCGTCTTCCTAGGTAAAGGTAATTGGTGGTGTATTCCGAGACAATTAGAGGTGGTTGTTGAAAATATAACTATCTATAGGGAGATCTTTAGTCTTTTTAACATAGTTTCTTTGGGTATGCAGAGACTCGCATCCAATAATAGTGTCTATCTCCCAAATAGGCGCGTTATCTGCATCGGTTGGAAGGTCCCTCTGTCTTTGCCCGCATTTAGGCCTTTCCCAATCATTATCCCTTTCTTTTATGGGACAAACGATCTCTGGGTGGTTGAGTTGCACGTCCCATCTATGCTGCTATTACTACCTATATGGGAGTAGATTTCCTTGCGGGGTCGACAGTCTCGTCTAGGTTTACGAAAATTATTATGCTCCGCCTATAGTGTCTCTCTACATTCATTGTCTCATGGTTATAGTATCTATGATATGTGTAGTAATGTTTTGCCTCATTGTAGGGCCTATTTCTTGAACCTTTATCTCTTACTCTACTCTTTGGGTGTAATGGTCCTTTGGACTTGGAGCTTGCATTTGTTGGACTTGGTCCACCATCCTCATTTGCCAAGGTGGGTAGACATTTAAAGTGGGTGTTGTTAGGGCTCGACCTGAAATGGGGGCAACTATGTCTAGCCAGAGTCCATTAATGATTTCCTAATTGAGATATAGGACCTCTTCCTAACTGTATTTGAGGAGGTGGGGGCTCTGAAGCTGCCCAATTTTGATGATTAATCATTTCTTCATTGATGATTTTAATTCTCATCATTTTCACCGGTTCAACATAGGTGGAGGGGTTTTTGTTCCGGACATTCCTCCAAAATAGGATGTTCATGTTGAGGCTTCTCTTTTAGTGTAGAGAGTGCTTCGGTATCAGTGACTTTTCCTTAATAGGTAATCTCATTGGTAAAACGGGCCGAGTAACTCTTTAGTGTTTCTCTAGTGGCTTGCCTTATATCTTGCAAGCACTAGATTGGAGTTTCCTATCCTTATTGGTTAAGTATCGATTCAAGAAAGCCTTTTTAAGGTCTGGTCAGCTCCTTATACTCTGAGGTGGTATCCTTTGGTACTACACCTCGACCACTCCATATAGGGTTAGGAGAAAGGATATACATTTCATAGTCGATAAAGTACTTCTCAGAGTAGTGTAAGTTTTATAATTGTTGAGATACATAGCTGGCTCTCTTTTACCTTCGTTCAAAGAGATCTTTGGAGAAATGAAATGGCTCGACATTCGTACCTTCAAAGCTTTAGGAAGAAGGAAAAGCTATCATCATCGTCATCAAGCTCATATGGACGGCATGGCCCTTTGGAATCCCTTTCTTCAGCTTTATACTGAGGTGGATGAGAAGGTCCTAACCTCTTGCAGCCTCGACAACTTTCATTTCCCGCTTATTTCTAGGTGGATGTATATTTTGATGCCTCTACGTATGTCCCTTGGTCCTAGAGATGGGAGGTGAATGCTGAAACCTATTTCAAGGCATGTCCAGTCCGATTCTATCAAAGACACTAGTGAATCTTTGGGGTTCCCGTTCCTGCTCATATTCGAGAGAAAATTTGGCATCTCCAAATAGTGGATTATTGGAGGGTCGACCGGATATGTAATTTGAAGACACGTCTACTCTGACTTCTCTTTTGTTTGGGCCAGCCTCTCATCTGCGTCGTTAGAATGAGCCATTTGGCTCTATACTTCTTCATTTTCTTATTGATCAAAGAGGCCTAGTTGGGGCAAATTTTGTGGCATCTGTTGTCCCTCCTTTATCTATGCATTTGTATGAGAAGTTGCTGCATGACTACATTTTTTTCTGTGATACTCCTCATGTTGGCAGTCATTTGCTCCATTTCCCTAGTGAGGTAGGCAGCTACCCTTCCACCTCAATGATAATGTACAACCAATGTATTGATGGCACATGGTTCGAAAACTTGTAAAAAAATGTCGACATCAATTTTGAAACCAATTATTGGAAAAGACTGATCCACTCCGACCACTATACTCGTGCTTTCTCTCATTCACTTGCCCTGTAAATCACATCATCTATGGTGGCACTGCCGCAGCCATCGTAGCTTCCAAGGTTTAATTCAATGATTTGGGATAATAGGTGGATTTGTAAAGTATTCATTTCCTATGGGAGGAATGTTTTTGGGGATTTTGAGTTCCTCAAGGGAATTGTTGTATCTATTATTATTTGAAGTGAAGTTGGTGGTGGATTGGGGATCGTAGCGATGATTTGGTTGTTGCCGACAATGGTGGAGAAAGTAGGGTGAGTCCTGATTTTGCAGTGTTGTGACAGAGCAACAACTTGAATGGTGGTATATTTGAGGAGGAAGTGGTGGTATGGATGACAATTGGGTAGAGTGGCTCATCGGCTCACTATTCGAATCTTCGAGGCTCGACCTACGGGTTTCTCGAGCTTGTTTGGGTCAAAGTCGAGCTTGAGGGTTGGAGCGCAAAGTCGGGCCCTGTGATGAGTCACTAGTGGGCCATGCCCACAAGTCACCAATACCAACAGATGGATCCTATGTTGAGGGTTTATTTGGTGGTAACTCACAATTGACACCACAATCTCAGTTCTATTTCATATTTGTCGTGTATGTCATATATTTAATTCAATTGTGTAAGATGATTTGAAACATATTAGCGAACAAATTGGTAGAATTAGGGATGCATTAGTATACATCATTATATCACGTAACAAAAAACAAGTTTTGGAAGAATATTGTGCTCAATTTTCTACGGAAATCAAAAAATTTGTAATTGACGTAGTGCATAAGTAGAACTCGGCTTACTTATTACTCAAATCTTGTGAAGGTTATGAAGCACCAATTACGGAATTTTATAATTCCAAAGATACAAGAAATGAGACACTCTTTTTTAGGAGATACATACCGATTGGGAATTGACTTTTCAAGTTAAAAGATTTTTGATAGTTTTGTATAATTCTACAAATATATAATATGGGGTATACTACCACACTAGTGCTATAGTTCTTGAACGGCCTTTTATTATTGCAAGAAGTTTCAATACATATGGAAATGATCCTGATTTTATTCAAATATTATTTTTATGAAATTGAAATTTTAAAAAATATTGGGAAGACTTACCTATATTATTTCCGATAGCATGTGTAATGAACCCTAGCTATAATTTGAAAGATACAAAACATGATATAAGAAAAATCACAAATACTTTAAAATTTGATGCTCATGTCACACATTCTAATTTAGAGAACACTTTAATTGAAATGTACAAATTGTATACACTACGACTGGGTGCAAATGTTAGTGGCAATCTCAGCACCTATCTCTACCGCTAATATTGGTCAAGAAGACGGGGGGATATTGAATTTATTTGATGATATTAGGAATGAAAGATTTGATGTAACTTCGTTTACAATGTCTCCTGCATATAATTAAAGTACATCAAACGTAAGTCCAAGTGGAATGCCTATAGAATTACATAGGTATTTCAGTCATCAAATGCTTATAATTGTAGATCCAGCTGATGCAATAAATTTTGATTTGATTTTTGGAGACGTTATGAACATAGATAACCCATTGTTTTTACACGTGATTTACTAATACATCTGATTAGCACTGTAGCATCAGAGTCTTCTTCTATTCAGATGGTCGAGTTCTATTCGATTTCAAAAATAGGTTTAAATAAGAAATTTTAGAAAGCTTAATTTATATAAAGGATTGGCAAGATGCTAATTATCGAATCAAAAATAAGTAAGCCAACATTGCGTCTAATTAGGTAAATGATATTTAATTTCGTCATATCCATATTATTTTGTTATTTTCTTCATGTTATTCTTTTTCTAAAAAAAAAAAATTACAAGCTCATGCACAAGCTCGACTTGGCCCTTGAGGACGAGCTTCAGATCTGAACTCGTACGTAAGGGGCCAAGTCGTGCCCACCACTAGTGGTGGTGGTTGTGAATTTGAAGTGGTGTCGGTGATTTGGATGGTAGTACATGTAGAGGTAGTTGTGAATTTAAGGTAAAGGTGACGGTGGTTGTTGTGGGAGTTGTGAATTTGAGGTAGTGCCAACTATTTGGACGACGACGACAATGCTGGAGTGGGTGGGTTGAGATAAAGAGTGATTGTATCCAATTAAATATAAATTTGTGTCTAAAAATAATTTGTGACCTATCAAAATATGTGATTTATAACTAAATATATAATTGTGACTCACAAGTTGTCTTTGTGGTTGTGACTTTGTGTTATTTGTGACTAGTACGTGACTATGACTATAAAATGTGTTATTGTGACTATGACTTGGATAATGAAATTTTAAGTCACAATATGCTTTCAGAGGTCACAAAATGAGACCACCTGAGTTTTGAAGATATTTCACAAGTATGTTATTTTTTAAAATGCATTTTTCCAAATTAAATAATTAAACTGGGCCGTGTCATTCTCCCTCATCAACTAGGCTGATTAGTGAGGAGTTCAAAGATAAAACGGATGGGCCTACTTTGGTTGGGCCTATGTTAAAGCATATTGATAACCTTATTATTGGCTGCTTAATTGGGCAAATCCACTAGGAATCATGGTACTCACATAAGTGCAACTCACTTCCTAAAGGTAATAATTTAATTTTCTTTAGATAGATGTGATGAATCTCACACTAGGCAAGTCATTCATCGATCATATTACGAAGAATATTACTATTTGTACAAATTGAAGGTGATATCCATATTATTTTATATATCATAATGTGTGGTGAAATGATAATATCAATTAAATGTATATTAATGTCACATCACAGGGGATCATCCCCAATTTGTACATATAACATTACTCTTTTAAGAATCATAGACCTTTGATAAATAATCAAATTGTTCTCGGGACCTAGTGAATGAAGTGTTTTTTATTTTAAAAATTCCTTGAACTCGAATTATTGAAAGTGCACATTGAAACAAGAAGATCGCGCATCCTTCAAATATAGTTGGGGTCAATACCTCTTTGCTTAGTGCGGAGGGCAACAAGATGTCCTTCATTATACTGGTATCAACACATGACTTCATTCATAGAGTAGAGTTTTGTTGAGAATTAGAAACTCCAATTCTACCACCATAAACAATAAAATCACTGAAAGAAAATAGATATAAGAATACATAAAATTTATAGAGGTTCGCCTTAATAAAATCGCATACTGATTCCACACGACAGTAATAATTAGGCTCCACAACTTAACAAGTTTGATGATACTCCTGCGGCTGGATTTGAATTGAACTTACTCCATTGATGAGATTAAGTTTAAAAAAAAAAAAAGGACTCCATTCGAGACAATAAAAGGTAAAAAAAGGTATAATTTCACTGTCTGTTATAGCTTTATTTTCCAGTTGCATAGGGTTTGGCTCCATTTCTCTCTCTTAAATTTATAATATTTTGTTTCATTTTTCAGTATTAAAAAATGCTCTATACGCGTGATTGTATGATTTTTACAAACAAGTTGCAAGCATAAAGAGAATATATGCCGTTGATGTAAAATTAATATGTTCACCAAATTATCTAATTTATAATGAATATTGTCATTATTATTTATGAGCAAATCCCTGGTTAATGCAGTAACTCCAATTTATATCATACTGTTGAAATTTAAATTTTAGGCAGGCATCTAGGTGTAGTTTAATTTAGAAATTATTGATACTTCTCTTATCATCACAATTTTATGCACAACATTTTTTTTTTTTTATGTTTATGTCATGAAAAATTTATTGATATGGACCGCATGAACATAAAATCAAACATCATAAACGTGCATGGGTGCATTAATATCAATGTCCTTTTTATTATGCCTTGTTTGGTGATGACTAAAATCAAATTTTAAACAGATTTTGATAAAAGTTAAAAAAATATATATTAGGTTTTAAAATTGTGATCCCTTAAAATATATAGTTAAAAATAATTATTAACTTTGATTTAGATTAAAACATAAAATTTAACCCTACCAAACAGGGACTATCATCTAGGTTCGATGGAATGGGATGGAGAACCAGTACGTGATATATTATCCTACATGAATTTGCTACTGGAAGAAAAGTATGTCACAAAAAAAAAAAAAAAAAAACTGATATATTTTATGATTTAATATTAAATTTTTAAAAAGCTAATACAGCCTACACATTACTTTCATTTGGAATATATATGGAATCAATGGTTCCCTTTCGATAATGTCCTTCAGGGTACTATTTTAGCCTCTAAAACAGTTCGGTGTAACAATTAAGCTATTTGTACAAAAATTGTTTATACTTTTATCGAGAGATGATGAGATAACATGCATTTTGACCCTTAATTTGAATAAATGAAATTCACATTAATGATCAAAATACATGTTACCTCATCTTTTGCAAAACGAAGGTGTAAAAAAAAAATTGTATTAGTAGCAAAGTTTTGTAATGTTATGTAATGACATTGATACAATTCAGTACCTCCTAGCAACTATCCTTATGCTGAGGATGTCTGAGAGCATTTCGCAAACATTTTCGAAGTCAAAAGGGGCACATCAAACTCGATTCAAAGACGTTACTAGAATATAGAAATTTTTGGCATAGATTTGACATGGTCATCTTAAAATTTTCTTCTTGGCGTGGTAAAGACTGGATAATATTTTTCCTAGATGAATGAGAGTTTGGGTGAGCAAGAAATTCTTTATGATCATAACATATTTTATTATTATGAAAGTCTTTGAAAATCTTTAATTAGTCTCCATCCTTGTTTTTCCCCCCTTAGTCTCAACTTTCAATAAGTTAATCTATATTCTTATCCGAGAGAAATAAGGCCCTGTAAATTCCACACGTAATTTTCATACTTAACTAGTGAATATGAAAGATGGCCCATGGACAATCATTTAATATTATTTATGAGAGTTAGTTTGAAAATGAAAGTACTACTTATATTCACATTTATATAAGTTGTAATGAGTCGGACGAAAAATGAAAGTAGTATTTATATTCCATCAAATATCTATTTTAATTTTTAATTTTTAATTTTTTTTTACCTCTAATCATTTATACATTACCCCTCGAAGGACAGTTACTAAGTTCCCAATGAATACCATTTTCATATTATTTTATTTTATCTTTAATTTTTTAATTTTTTTAATTCAGCATTAAGCCAGACATTTTATTTCTTTCGTTGAGAAGGGTACTAACTACTAAGCCAGACTTGGGCGTGGGGGAAAGCGTGGGGGTGGCCCGGGTGGGGGAATCCAAGGGAAATTACTGTCAGCATTATTAATTATAAATTTATAATCGGTCCTATTATGTGTTCAATTTGTGTTCTTTTGTGCAATTTCATTTTATCTCTACTTTTAATCTCTATGAGTTCCAGTAAGAATAATATCATTCATCTTTGATGAAGATGATCCCCAATGAATCTTAGGAATAGAGTCACTGTTATATTGATGTTGGTGATCTTCATTAGAGATGAATAGCATTATAATTGAGACGGGTGGAGGTCGTGGACCAAATAAACTCTTCGTAAACTAGAACTTGAAAAAGAAAATATGTTGTAAATATGGTAAATTTATATTTTCTCAAACAAAATAATCAGGGGGAAATCAGTAAGTTTGATTACAACGAAGTTTGGTTATAAGTAGATAAATATTTTTCAACATGTTTTAGTTGACTAAGTTAGAGACAAGTAAGTTACTTAATTTAAAATAAACCAACACCTTTAAAAAAATTAAATATCTCGTTTAATTATAAGTAAAAAAAATATATAACTTGTTAAAGAATATATCTCACTTCAATTAAAGATAAAATTAGTAAACAACGTATAAGAAGTTTGTGTTACCACTTTTAATAATGTAGATTTTTTAGGATTGAAATCCAAATATTAATATGGTATAGAGCTCACAATGTTTAAACACAAGCGTACAAACTATTTAATACTCAAATGTCCATCAAAACTAAAGATTAATATTCTCAAACTAATTACCATCTTGTGAAACATTTAAGAATAAAATCTCACATCAATTAAGTATAGAATTATTAACCAAAATATTGAGGAACCAATTCACAACAACTTTAGCGTACAAACTATTTAATACTCAAATGTCCATCAAAACTAAAGATTAATATTCTCAAACTAATTACCATCTTGTGAAACATTTAAGAATAAAATCTCACATCAATTAAGTATAGAATTATTAACCAAAATATAAGGATTTAGACTGCTCTACTACTTGACAATAATGACCATTGTTGTTAAATTTTTTGAAATGAACCAATAACTAAATATTAATAAATCCAATCAATTTAAACAAAAACTTAAAAGTAGTTTTGACTTAATTTTTTGTAGTTATCCCAACATGCACTAATTAATTTTGATTTGGCTACCCCAAATCCCAAGACTCTATCACACGATATGGGATGTTTTGGGATCTTCTGAAAATTCTTTTTCTTCCATACTGCAGAAGATTTATGAATTTTACATGGAGGACAAGGTTATTTTTTTATTTTTTATTTAATAAATACCTCTATATACTTTAAATGTAGTACTGTATAGCAGATATTATAATTGGTAATGAAGTTCTGAAACACGACAGTCCCCACGCTATTTAAACACACCTTTAAGGTCCCTTCGCTTGAAAAAAATATCAACCTATGCTTTTTCTTTAGAAACTTTTATGTTCAATTGCTTCAGAAAAGGTGTGCAACACATGCAAGTGGAATTATCAGTTATGAAATGTAAATTCTTGTACAGCCAGATCTGAGTTTGAACAAAAGAAGTGAACATTTATTTTCTAGGCTTATGTCTATGCCTACATGATAAATAGGGGTGAACAAAATGATGAAACCAAATCAGAACCGAACCAAATCGAGCGGTTTGATTCAGTTCAACAAAAAAAAAGTTAATGATTTTGGTTCTTAGACTTGAGAATTATTTGGTTTTGGTTCTGACTCTAGAACCGAGATATATATATATATATGTTTGTTATATAACTCAATAAATCATACAAAGAAATCTAACTTTTAGTTTGGACTGTAATGAATTTTATTATACAACCTTTTATTTGACGATTAATAGTTTTTACTTGTTGAATGTTTGATATTTATCTTATTGATTTAGGTTCATATTACTAACTTATGAATATGATGATATATTTGAGTTTACATTTATCATTAAAAATTTAAGTAATGAAACCAAAACTGATTGGTTCGATTATTGAAACCAGAACCAAATGGAACTAGGTCCATTCCTAATGACAAGTTACATGGCTGCTACTTAAAGCAAAGATGTTAGTTAGACTTCTTAGATGGACATTGTTATTTCCCATTTCTATCATCGAGATAAACCATGTTGCAGATTCACAAGGGTCAAGATCTCATAGCATCACCTTCCTACTTGATGGTGGGCAACTCCAGACTTAAATTCCTGTTTATTTTTTCCATTATGTACAGCAAGCATAATAATAGGTTTTGTTGAATTTATGCTTTGTTACCCATTTGATGTACTCTATTTAGTGCTACTGATAAAATAATGAAATGTACAGATAATGAGGATGCAAAATGTTGGCCTAGTTGAGGCAGCCAGATGCATCTACTATGTAACATCCCAAAATTTTTTGGTGACTTTAAGATTATTTCAGGGATTATTAGTGATTTTAATAAACTTCTATAGTTTAACCACACATAAAAATAATGAGAATCGTGCTACTTCAAGTAAAGAAAGTTAAACTTCCGAAAATAAGATTTTATTGCACAATCACTGTGCAACGATTGCAGTGGATGTACAAATCTGGTCCAAACACGACTAAATGTTAGTAGAATTTTTTTATTTTTTATTTTTTATTTTATTTGTGGAAAAGAGGACGGTACCTCCAAGTTTTATAGATCAACCCTCACGTATGGCGGAGGAATACCGTGAATACAATCAACTTTCCAATCATAAACAAACCACATTAAAGACAGAACTTTTAATAAATTCGTACATATGGAAAAAGATTTGTATTTGATATAATCAAGTCGTTCACTGTTACTTGAAGATCTGCCATGTTTCCACCTCCACCAATTTTAGATAAAGCATATGCAACTTGGTTTGCTTCCCCAAAAAAACATGCCTAAAAACCACTTCTCGTCCCATCATAAGATCATTTATCTCCTCCCATTCTTTCCAAAATTGCCATCATGTACATCTTTTCTTGAGGAACCAATTCACAACAACTTGAGAATCACTTTCAATAATAATCTTTGGGAAGTTAAATTCCACACATATGTGAATGCCATCCATAACCGCTTTTAGCTCCGCCCATGTGTTAGTACCANTCCCATCATAAGATCATTTATCTCCTCCCATTCTTTCCAAAATTGCCATCATGTACATCTTTTCTTGAGGAACCAATTCACAACAACTTGAGAATCACTTTCAATAATAATCTTTGGGAAGTTAAATTCCACACATATGTGAATGCCATCCATAACCGCTTTTAGCTCCGCCCATGTGTTAGTACCATGACCATAGAACGTATGAAAAGCACAATTAAACTCCCCTTTATCAGCCCTGATCACCCCACCTCTACCACAACTACCATGATTTCCTATACAACATCCACCAATAGTTAGCTTCACCAAAGTAGGGAGAGGAGGTATCCAACGAACAAACTTAGTGACTTTATTAAGCAGCTTTCGAATCTGAACTCCCAAAGCTCGTAAGGCAATACAATTAGACAAAGATAACCTAGACACCTTAGCCGCATTAGCATATAGTTCACCAATCCACCACTTCACTGAAGCCCAAACCTTATTACAATTAATAGCAAAACCTTCAATCTTTCTTCGACACCTTGCTATCCAAATAGCCCAAAAAATAAAAACAGGGGAGAAGCCAATAATCATACCTACTTGAGAAGTTCGTGATGCCTTAGAGAACCAAAAATTCATCATTTGCCTCCAACCCAACGATGCAGTATTAGAGATGCCTATGGCCATTGATAACTGAACCCAAAGGAATTTCGCCAGATCGCTTCCATCCAACAAATGATCAAGGGACTCAATTTGAGGTTTAATACAACATACACATTTTGAGGCTAAGGATATCCCTACCATTTGTATTCTTGGAGCGCATTATGTATAGCTCTCCAAGTAATGAAAGAGATTTTTTTGGAATTAATGGATGCCATACCCATTTATCCCAATCTACACACTCTCGTTAGCCCGTAAAAGCTCCCAACCACTACCACTACCAGTACTGAACGAGCCATCCGGAGATGGTTTCCAAACAGCTCTGTCCAATCCTTCACGCAATCGTGGAACTTGTTCTATTGCATTTTTAGCTAACTCACTCCCAATTAGATCTGACAAGACATCTTCATTCCTTAACTATAACTCTTTTATCATTTCTTTTATCCAATATTCTAAAAAGCGTAAAGCGTGGTTAGACGTGTGAGTGAAGTTTCAAGCTTTACGAGTTTAAGAGAGCATAAGTGAGGTCTAGGCGTAAAAAAAAAGTTTTTTTTTTTATATTATTTAAATTTTTTAATCACTTCAAAAATTATTTAATAATTAAAATTATACATATCAAACACTAAAATTATAAAACACTATGTTTACTTAATAATTTCTATAATTAGTCAATTATACAATTTTCAAATTTTCAAAATGTAAAAATTAGACTATTTTTCATAATTTTAATTTTCAACTAGATAAGTCATACTTAATAAATCTATAGTTAACTTCATACATGCTTTCGAAATTTTCAACAAAATAAGTATAGATAGCACCGTAGCATAATCTTTCTTAACTCTTTATCGAATAAAGTCATTTTTAACTTTATATAGATAAAGTCTTAAAATTTTGAAATTAAAGGCAAATGAAATTTTAATAAACTAAAGTCAAATAAAAGATTTTTTTTAAAAATAATAAATTTAATAAAGTGCATCTGGAGAAGAAAAAAAAAGAGGAATAAAAAAAATTCAATCGTTTAAAAAAAAATTTTTTTTTTTAAAGCGTCTAGATGCGAAGCGAGACATTTTACCCGAGCTTTGAGCCTAGGCGATGCTATGTGCCACCTAAGCAAGCTTTTTAGAACATTGCTTTTATCCATCAAGACTTTGATAGAAGATTTTGTGATGTTTATAATTTTTGAAAGAGGAGGAGAATTTTGGTTGTAATTGGTTTCTTCAATTCTCATATTTTCCTCTCAACCTACCTTGAGAGATAAGAGTTTGTATTGTTTATTAATTGAAATAGGAAAAATAGTGTTTCCCTCGCCTAGATGGGCGCTCGAGTACCTTCTAAATGTTCAATGAGTACATATATTTTGGAAAAATGTGTTCGAACACCTTTTCGACGTTAATCGAGCATACATGTTCTAGAAATTATGCTCGAGCACCTTTCTTGACTGTACTTGAGCGGGAGACAAGCTGAGTTATTCAAATTCCATGACTTCTTTTTTATGACATAGTCAACCAACTCTTAAAATCCTTCGACACAACCCTAATTACAACTCGATTTGATTGTAGACACAGAACTTGCCAAAATTTACTTAGACCTAACAAATTTTAATCACTCTGAATCTTTTGGAATAGTAGAAGACCCCTATGTGTACGACTCCATTACCATATCTCCACCAAAATTATCTTTCCCATACTTTGAAGAATTCCAAAGAAGACTTGGGGTTTGAAGCTTTGCTATTCAAGGAGATTTTTGTAGCCACTTTCTGTCCATACTGTTTTTCGGATTCAAAATTATATCGTGCTTTGGGGATAGTTTACATTTATACCCAATGGGATTAATTGGGCTTGATTATGATGTGAATATTATTTAGACAGATTTTATGTTCGTAACTTTAACCAGTGTTTTAAAAAGCTCTTCTAGACTCGAAGCTCGGGTAAAACGCCTCGTTTCGCACCTAGACGCTTTTTTTTCATTTCATGCTAAATTTTTTCCTTCTTTGTTCCGTCTTCCCTAAGCGCATTTTATTAGTTTTTTTATGTATTTCCTTTTTTAAAAAAAAAGTCTTTTATTTGACTTTAACTTATTAATTTTTTTAAATTTTTAAAAAACTTTTGATTTGACTTTAATTTCAAGTTTATAAAAAAATTATATGTACAAAAGTTAAAAATAACTTTACCTAAAAATTAAATAAGATTTAAATTATGGTGCCATTTACATTTTGTAATTATGATCCTGAAACTCATTATTTTGTTGTAAAACCCAAATATGTATGAAATTTCTATAAATCTATTAAATATGACTTGTCTAGTTGAAAATTGAAACAATAAAAAATATTCTAATTTTTGCATTTCGAAAATTTGAACTAATGGTAGGAATTATTAAGTAAATATAGTATTTTATAATTTTAAATGTTTGATATGTATTATTTTATTTATTAAATGATTAAAAGTTTAAAATAACTTTTTACACATAAGCCTCGCCTAGGCTTCATTGAACTCGTAATGCTTGAAGTTTCGCTTCCATACCTAACCACTCTTTACGCTTTTTAGAACATTAATTTTAAGTAATTTCTATGGATTTGTTACGAATTAGTTAAAGTCTTCCACGAACTTTTGTAGATATTGATTAAAGATTTTTAAAGACTTTTTATTCTTCTTGCGAATTCATTATATACCTCAAAAATTACAATAGTTCTTGCTGACTAATTAACAATTTCAAAAACCATGTTGCTCACAAAATTTCTTGGTCAAATTCAATAGTAACGGCCCGATCATTCAATTTTGAAGGAAATAAAATATTAAAAAACATTTACATCAATTTCTAAGAACATAGCAATATTTTTTCACAAAATTAACATAAATTCTGATAATACAAATTCTTCTTACCAAAAAATAAAAAATAATAATAATAATAGATCAATTACATGGAATTCTTTGTTTTGAAACAATTTCATATAATTTCAATTCAAAAATAATTTTTTTCATATAGAATACTATTCATAAATTGATTACAACAAATGAATTGAAGGGAGATGAGAAATTCCTAGAATTGAAATAAAAAAAGACGTACTTTTTCTTTGGGCTCTACCGCTCTGAAATCTTTACAAATCTCAAAGTATATGAGCGATTTTCTTTGAGATTTGCAATTTATATATTTCGCCAAAAAGTTTTGAGATGTTTAGTAAGTAGAGAATTCTCCAAAAGTCACTATATTTAAATACCTCATGATTTAGAGAGACTTATAAAAAATTTCAATTCAATACCCCATGCATTTTTAGAGACTTTTTAAAAGTTTATAAAAGATATATTAAAAGTTTATAAATTTCAATTGAATATACAAAAAAATTTTAAATCCTCAAAAATGTCCAAAATAATTTATTGAAAATAAATATTAGTGGATGAATTTAGAGTGAGGTCCCACATCACAGGTAAATAATTCACTAAGAAGAAATCAAGATTTTTCAATAAAAAATAATTACCAAAAAAGTGAAAAGTGAAATTAAAGAGTGAAAAGTGAATATATATGTGTGTGTGTGTGTGTCTTTATTGATTTTCTTTACGTTACATTTTATTCTGCTTGATTGAATACTCTAATAACGTTATTTTATTAAGAATTCTGTCAAAATCATTCAAGATTTTTTGGCACAATTTTCTGTTTAAAACCTGTCTCTTCTTCTTTGCAATATGGTATTTAGTACGTTCACACGTGCACTCGCACAGAGTTGGAAACTTCATCTCGCTCTTTGGTAATCTGGAAAAAAGCAAGTTCACACACCAGTTAAAAAATAGAGTTGCGAACTTTGCCGAACAGCACGGTTTTTTAGTCTGTGCACGCTTTGAGTTTTAAAATTGGATACAATCTATTGACCCCTTTTAGGTTGTTCTGTACCAAGGTCCGGAATTAGAGTCATGAACAATAGAAAACGGAAAAAGATAAAATATTTTTGAATTCCTCGACATTAGAATTGTTGGGTATTTTGTTACTAAATAAATCTCGGAGCGATAATGAATAATGTGGATGGATACTAGATTTAATTATTATAATTGAATGTACTTAAATGCCATAGGGTGAAAATCACACTTGGTAGCGCAAGTTACAAAGGACAACAATTACTCAATGGGCTCGACCCGTTTCCACTTGACCCATTACTTGACCTATTGTATTACATATATAGATGGATTTCCTTTGTGTATGTTCATACAACCCACGGCCTCCTTTTGGCATTGAGAGCTCTTGGTTGTGCCTCTCTCTTTAGCTCCTCTTCATGATTGCCTCTGTCACTGTGTTTGCGTCATTGTTACTGTACTATTTCGCTCGTGAAAATTTTAAACTATTTAGACATACGTGCAGAATTACAGAATTAAAATCAACAAGTCACTTTTTAATTGTTTCTAGATGGTTAGCCAAACAAGTCAATTTGTCCTAAATTTGAATACTACAATCAATCATTAAAGCAATAAAGAACACAAAAAATGATCACGGAGAAGCCCAACAGGAAAAAAACTCTAGGCACTTTGCGAGTCAATAATCCACTATAAATTGAAACAACTTATAGTATTGTCTACCCCGTAAAACTTTTGACCTCAATTCTTGTAGTCTCCCTTAATCCTATAGGAGGCGTGCTCATTCAAAATAAATCCCGACTCCTGGTTTATACCTTAACCCTCTTGAACTGTATGCTCCTCATGCCAAATCTCAACTCCTGGTATCTCACCTTAGTCCTCTAGAATTTGTGCTCTACAATAGCTCCCGATCTCTGGAATCGATTTATCTCCCGATCTTGATCCTTGGTATTTATCATAACGTTCTCTCCTGATCTCCAATTGAGATGATTCAAAATGCGTTGGAAAGCAAACTCAAAGGGCTACAATTTGTATAGAAGTAGCCTTGTTCGAATTCTTATGTTTTCTCTGTGAAAAATGCGTTGTAAGGTACGACTGAGAATTAGAAATATAACTTGTGCGGCTATTTGATACTCTTTAGACTTCTAATTGCACTCCCTTGATCATATGTGATCTTCTGGACATCTTGGACTCATTCAAGGACTATACTACCCTCCAAAAGACTCATTGACTTTTACAACTTTTGTAACAATCCTATTCTTTTACAATAATCTTTTTGTATAAAGAATTGCCATTACAACTAAAAACATAACAATCCCCCCTTTCGCATTCTGTGAAAAAACTATACAATACAAGTCAATGATGTAAAATCAAAACTAATCTATCCAAACTCTAACTGAATGTCTATCGCTTGCATTTCTTGAAACATATTTCCTGAAATCAATAACTCAAATATCAAGTATAAAATCACGTGATACAGAAAATATAATAATTGAAACTCACTATCATATGCTGGCTAGATAGAGAAACAATACTAATGTTAATCAAATCACCAACTAAAACATTAATATCACAAAATATCAAAACTTAAAAAAGCTAAGCATTCAAAAATATTATCTCCCATTCAAAAAAATCTCCCCTTATAAAATAAACTAAAATTTAAAATGCATCTCATCATCTTTCCACATTTTTGTCATAAATGACGAAGATAACAACAATATATAATAACTCAAAGATATAGTTGATAACATGCACAAGCATAATCAATGATCAGTAAACTTCCTCTCATACTCAGTTCAAGTCTAAATAGAGTAAATTGTATAAGTAACTTATGTGTGTGAAGTGCCATTAATTCCTTGTAATCTAGACTCCAAACCTTATATTTGTAAAAACGAATATGCTAAATATCATTGTCAAACCAATAATACATATTATGACCTTTAAATGAAACTCATTTTTCACGAAACATTATTCTTTTCTCCCCCTATAAGCATATAGACATTTTCACACAAATTTTTTTTGTTTTTTTTGGCTCATCATTTTTCTCTTCAATTTTCACATCTTATTTGTAGACTCTTTTCCATTAAGCGACTAAGATGACTTCTGTAACGAGTTTTGGACTGATAACTCTAAATCAATTGATCATAGGGCATCAAGTTAAGAGAAACCCTTCGGGCTTAATTAATCGAGTCAAATAGGTTTCAAAAAAGAGTATAAGATGAAACATTTTTATTTTTATTTTATTTAAGGGGATATACTCGATTTAGGTCTACTAAGTTAAGGTCAATCCATGTTCGAGGTCATCTTACCGACAGATGACGGTCATTCCAAATCTCACACACGCGATCAAGACTTACTCACAAGATCATAGTGTGTGCAGTGCTAATGGTACATGTAAGAACTTATACTAATTATACATCAACTTAAACAAAGTAATGAAAAATATGCTACAACACATCAATTAAAATCATACTTGGTCACAATATACATGTTCAAATAAATCATATATTATAGTAAAAAAATTTCCCTCTACTATTTTTTTTTATTGAATTAAACTTTGTAAAAAGTAAAATCAAACAAAAAAAAAATGAGATGCATGAAATAATGAAGAATCAATTAAAAAGCACAAGCATGCATCAAAAGTGCCTAATCAATTATGTATACAAACGATCTTACCTTTAATAGCACCATGATCAATTTATAATTTTTTCATATCACTCTTTTTTCACTCAAACTTGACTAGTGGAAGACTTTTCATGAGTCAACTCTGTCAGAAACTTGGTCAAATGAATTACTTGATTAGTAAGAAATTCAATTCTACCTTCAAAATCCTGATTTCTAACTCTATTAAAACTCTTATTTCTATTAGAAATTTATGACACCAAGGTTTTATATGTCCTAACTCACCACAATTGAAACATGCAGGATAAATTTAGGAACAATCCTAGATTTCAAATTTTGAACCTTAGGTGGAGGAAACATATGTTGTACCAATGATTTCGGTGCTCAGACACCCACATTCTTGGTCGTGTTCCTATTCGATAGCTTGCGACACTTAGCTCTTATGTGTCTTATCTTACTACAATGATGACACATGGGGATGAACCTAAGAGCAACTCTAGGTTTCAAATTTTGAACCTTAGGTTTTAAGACAAGTACAAACTTATTATTAAAAGATGAAGCAGTATGAGAATTTGTTTCATTATCGTCAAAATCTCTTCTATTCTCACCTGGTTTGTTCAAGCCTATCATATTATCAATTTTCCTAGATCCGCTAGAGAAAGTTTAAAGTTGGGTATTTGATTTTTCAAGATCACTCGTAAGAGATTTAACCTTAACATCTAACGACTCTTTCTCTACTCTTAATTCATTCAAACATCTAGTCGACTCTTCAAGTTTGGCTATAAGACTATCTTTTTCTAATTCAAGTGCATTAATCTTTTTAAGCGCTGCTTTATTCTCCTTATTATAAGATTCTCCTCAAATAACTATTCATAAGCCTCCCAGATTTCTATATCACACTTAGATCCTAAATCAGAAACTGAATGGCTCATCTAGATAAAATTTTGGGTTAAAGATCACTATTAAGCTCTGATACCACTTGAAACTTTTAACTTATTTAGACACACGTACGGAATTATACAATTAAAAGTAACAAGTCACTCTTTAATTGTTTCTAGATGATTAATCAAACAAGTCAATTTTTCCTAAGTTTGAATACCACAATCAATAATTAAAACAATAAAGAACACCAAAAATGATCACGGAGAAACTCAATTGGGTAAAAATTCCAGATACTTTGTCGTCAATCATCCACTATAACTAACAATTGATACTTTAACTTTTAAAACCTCTTTTGCAATAATAGTTTTGTTAAAAGATTTGCCAATACAACTAAAAAACTAACAACTTGGTTCGTGCACTTTTGGCCACTGTTTCGACTCGGTTTCTATCCTACTTCATTGCCTTTGTACGTAGCTTTGGTCTAGGTTTTGGGTACTCCTTTGTGACCCATTTTAGTGGGTAATCTTGGTCCAATTTGTGTAGTACTGTTGTGTAATTTTCGACTCTTGACATGAGCCACGATCTATCCACTTTGGTGCCAATAGTTTGGAGCTTTGGTAGGGAAGTTGATTTCCAATTTACTTTTGAATATTTCCATTATTTATCTCATAGTTAACTTACTTTGTTTTTGTTAATTGATTGATAAGCGTATTTATCGCTACAACCTGATATCAGAGCTTTGTTTTAAGGCTATGTAGTGGTTAATGTTTTGATCTTTATGCTAGAAATAGTCTAAAGAAAATTTTGGAAGTGTGTTGGTGGTAAAATTGAATCGTAGGTAGGCATAGGTCTAGGATTTTTTTGTGTAATTGTCTCTCTGAAGGTTGTTTCATGTCTTGTGTGTCTTATCTACTAAATTACCGCACACCATTTTGACTTGGGCATCTTTAACGGTAAATGTGATTTTTCTATTTGACAATAAAAGATGAAAGGGATTTAGTATAACAAAATATTTCAAAAGCCATTGATAATACTTTTTTTACAACTGTGATCAAGGATAAAAAAAATGAGTTTGTCGAAATTGCTTATACCTTTATTATCTTACACTTATCTGATTCTGTTTTGCGAAAAGTTGATAAACAAAATTCTGCCAAAAATTTTTGGAAAAACTTGAAAAGATTTTATTTGACTCAATCCATACCCAATAAACGTTTCTTACTTGAAAGTTTTTTCAGTTTCAAAATTGATCACTTAAAAGATTTAGATGAAAATCTTGACGTTTTGAATAAATTGGTTCAAGATATTACAAAATGTGATGAAAAGGTTTCTGATGAATATAAAACTATTATTCCTTTTGAATAATATTCCCGATAACTATAAGGAAGTCAAGAATATATTCAAATATGGGAGAGAGACCTTTGCATCCAATGTAGTCATCAATCCCTAGAGATGAAATTTGAAAGAAACGAGAGAAAAGTAGGATAGATTCACGAAATGAAGGGTAGATCTTAAATTAGGGGTTGTGAGAGGCAAAATAGTGGTGGAAAGAAAAAGTGAAGAGGTAGATCTAAGTCACAAGGGAAGGCAAAGGGGAGGAAATGTTACGACTGTGGGAAATTAGGACATTTCCTAAATGATTCAAAAAGAGAAAAACAAGTTGAGAAATCAGAGTGGTGGTAAACTTAGGGAGGCAAACGTTGTTCTCCCAAGAGATGAACCTGATGAGGTTACCATGCTCTTAGATATTAAACCAGCTAAAATTAACTTGTTTATGAACTCTCATATGCATGAGTGGATTTTTTACTCCGATGTATCTTTTCATGTCACATCAAATAAATGTTATTTGATCATTTGCATGAGTTTGATCATGAACATGTAGTTGTATGGGGTGGAGTTGTATATAAGATCATTGGTAAGGGTAGTGTGACTATCAGATTTGACGGTGGTTATGTGTACACACTAAAGAAATTAGGTACATTCTATATATTGGTAGAAATCTAATTTCTGTAAGGAAGTTGGAACGCACAGGTTTCACTGATGCGCTTGGTGATAGAGTGTTAAAAATGTTTTAGGGAGCACTTTGAGCCTTTAAGGCTACTAGGAACAATTGAATTTACATCATGAATGCTTAAGTGATGGGTGGTTTAAATTCCACTATCGCTGACACTAATTACACACAGAAGTTGCGCAATAGGTTAGCTCACGTTAGTGTTGAATGACTTAAGTTCCTTAGCGATAACGGTGTGTTTGGTAAGGACTAAGTGTCTAACATGCCATTTTGCGATCATTGTATGCTTGGCAAACATCGTAGAATGTTATTTGCATCTAATACACACAAGACGTCTAGAGTATTATAATACATTTGTACTGATTTGTGGGGTTCGAGAGTAATCCCACTTTTGGTGGTAACAAATATTTTGCGTCTATTATTGATGATTTCTGCAGATGTGTATAGGTTTATTCGCTAAAAGATAAATCTGAAACTTTCATGAATTTTAAAAATTTGAAAGTTAAGGTGGAGATTCAAATAGGTAAAAAGGTAAAGTATTTGTATTCCAATTATGGTCTCAAATTTTACAATGCTGAATTTGACAATTTTTGTAATAAATCTGACATCACTAGGCATAGGAATGTGTCTTACACTCCCCAACAAAACAGTGTTGCTGAAAGGATGAATCATACTTTACTTGATAAAGTTATATGTATAATGTTAACTTCTAATGTATTTTAGTCTTTATGGGGTGAAGCTATTATGACTGCATGCTATCTGACTAATATAACTCATTTCATTGTTTTCAATTGTGATACTCCAAACGTGATTTGGTATGGTAAATGTGCTGATTATTCTATGTTTAGAACATTTGATTGTGCTGATTTCTCTCATCAAAGTGAGGGAAAACTAGAATCTAGATCTAAGAAGTATGTCTTCTTAGGTTACCTCGAGGGTGTCAAGGGATATAGTTTGTGGGATAGAAGCCAGAAGGGTGTGAGAATACTCATAAGTCGAGATGTGACCTTTGATGAGTCTGACTTGCCCTATGTGGAGAGTGAAGAATAGCGGGAGACTATTAGGGAAAAGTACACAGTCAAGGTGGAGTGAGTGAACGTCCCATCCCATTAACTCGAATAAAGCTAGGTTACTAGTCAAGGGCTACATACAAAAGGAATGGGTAGATTATAAGGCTAGGTTACTAGCCAAGGGCTACATACAAAAGGAATTGGTAGATTATAATGAGATCTTTTCGCATGTTGTTAAGTACACGACTATTAGAGTCATTCTTGCTATGTTGCTTACAATAACTAGGAATTTGAATAACTTGATGAAAAAACTGCGTTTTTGCATTGTCATCTTGATGAAAATATTTTTATAAATTAGTCCAAAGATTTTAAAAGTAAGTCTAAACCTGATCGTGTATGTTTCTTTAAAAAATTCTCTTGATGGGCTAAAAAAGTCTTCACGACAGTGGTATAAAAAGTTTGATTTCTATGTGTTGTCTATTGGTTTCAAGAGAAGTGAGTTTGATCATTGTTTGTATTACTGCATCACAACACTAATAAAGAGTGTGTGTATTTGTTACTTTATGTTGACGCATTGGACCTAATATGAATATGGTAAACAAGATTAACATTGATTTGAATAAAAAAAATTGACATAAAAGATCTAAGGCATGATATGAGGATCCCAGGTAAGAGATTAACAGAGATAGATCTAATTTTCACTTATTTGTGCAACAAACTCCTTATGTGCTTAAAATTTTGAAGAAATTTGCCATGCTTGTTTCCAAACCTTCTTCTGAGGCTCTTGGAAACCATTTTATATTGTCTAAAGACCAATCATCTGCAAATTAAGAAGAAAAAGATTTTATGAGTTAAGTGCCTTAGTGAGAGTGTGTTAAGTAGATGTTATGTACCTCATGGTCTATACTAGACTTGATTTGGCTTTTTGTGAGAGTATGTTAAGTAGGTACATGTCTAATCATTGTCTCAAATATCGGGAAGCTTTAAAGTGGCTGCTTAGGTACTTAAAGAATACTTTTGATGAGGGGTTTGTTTATGAGTTTGATGTGGAGGGTGTGAAACTTAAAAAGTCTTATAGATGCTGACTATAGCGGTGATATAGATAATAGGAAGTTTACTTCTTCTTATGTGTTTACCTTGTTTTACTCTTGTGTGACTTGGAAGTCTCATCTCTAACATATTGTTGCTCTACCTACTACCAAATCTGAATACGTTGTTACCACCGAAACTATTAAAGAAGTTTTGTGGTTTAGAGGTTCGCTTAATGAACCGGGTACTTTAAGTGATAATGTGACTGTATACTCTGATAGTCAATTTGTCATCCTTTTGTGTAAGAACCCTTGTGTTTCATGAACGCAATAACCATATAGATGTTAAACTGCATTTTATTAGAGATGGTGTATCTCAAAGTTTGATAAAACTTGAAAAAAATACATTTTGAGACATGGGCACAAAGGTGCTCCCCTGATAAAGTTTAGAAGTTGCTGTACACTTCTAAACATTAGCAAAGGTATGTGACATTTTCAGTTTGTTTGAATCACATTATGCGACTACTAAACTCATTTTTTGTGTTTGCATGCATATTTGGCATCAAGATGGAAGTTTGTTAGCTATTATGATACCGAGTAAACCTCAGAGCAATGATGAATAATCGAGACATATATTAGATTCAATTATTATAATTGAATACACTTAAGTGTTGTAAGGTCGAAAATTACACTTGATACCCTAAATTAAAAAGGACCAAGACCATTCAATGGGCTTGACCCATTACCCCTCGACCCATTACTTGACCTATTATAGTACATATGTCTTTGGCTTCTCTTCATGACTACCTTTGTCTCTCTTCTCCTTTGTGTTTGCCTCCTTCTGGCGACTCCTTCGGTCGGCCGTTTACTGACAACCTTCTGTCCGTGCATTTTTTGCCCCTATTCATCCCGGTTTCTACCCTGTTTCGCTGCCTTTGTGCGCAACTTTTGTTTAGGTTTTGGGTACTCTTTTGTGGTCCATTTGAGTGGACAATCTTGGTTCAATTTGTGTGGTGCTGCTGTGTGATTTTCAGCTCTTGATTTGAGCCTCGATCCATCCACTTTGGTGCCAATAGTTTGGAGATTTTGATAGGTAAGTTGATTTCCAATTTACTTTGAATAATTCTATTTTTTTTTTTTTTGACATAAGAACCCACAGCCACTATCCGTCAGCGAACCCCTTACCACCTGACCACTGTGATGCGCACTAGGTAAACCCCGCTCCATGTGCAGTAGCCCGCAAACCACACGTGAGAGGTAAACTATACTAGGTAATCCCGGTGCGTCGGGCTTGACCGAAGAAGTGTTGGCAGGGGATTCGAACTCGTGACCTTTGATCTCCGCGTTCACCTACAATTATTTTCATTATTTATCTCATAGTCAACTTACTTTGTGTTTGTTAATTGATTGATATGCATATTTAGCACTACAAGAATTTCAACATTTTTGAGACAAAAATGATGGATTCTAATTAACCTTTATTTTCCCTGCAATGATTCTAATTCAAGACCTACAATGGTTCTTCTCATCCCGACCAGAGCTTTTTTCAAGATATTGTACCTGGATAAAATGAAAAGTAGAATGTCTTCTTACTTCCAAATATAGGATGAGGCAATGCAACCACAGTATTTTTTCCATATATGTATGCATTTAAAGACAAATTTGGTTCTAAAATTCTTGTTACAAAAGCAATAAATTGTGGTCCTAAATTTTTATGGTAGAACATTATTGCTACTTTCTTTATTTGGTATTTTGGGGTTTTCATTTTTGGTTGGGTAGATTATAATTGAAACCTGTATTGATCTTTCATCCTTATTAATAGTCTACTCTTCATCCCACATTTATCTCTCCCTCACACACACACACAAAACGGTTTCGTCTGCATCTACACTTGGTCGTTTCTTTGAAATGGGCCGGTCACCATGCTGCGACAAAGTGGGTTTGAAGAAAGGACCGTGGACATCTGTGGAAGACCAGAAGCTTTTGGCTTTCATTCAAGAACATGGCCATGGAAGCTGGCGTGAGCTTCCAGAAAGAGCTGGTAATGTATAAACAATCACTATCTTAGCATGAATATTTGTTGAAAGGGGTTAAACTTTTTACCAAAGTTGTTTCATTGACGACTATTGTTGTTGTGGAGCATATATAGGGCTTCAGAGGTGTGGTAAAAGCTGCAGATTAAGATGGATAAATTATTTAAAGCCTGATATCAAGAGAGGAAAGTTCACCTCCCAAGAAGAACAGACCATTATTCAGCTTCACGCTCTCCTTGGAAACAGGTAATAGTAATTATTTATAACTATTTCTACACTAAAGGGTTTAGTATATAATAATTATGAGATAATATTCACCTAATAAGATTTGACATGTTAAAATATTGTTGCACAGTATAGTACTGCAATGTAAGGCATGTTTCATGATAGCCTTTCACTTACTTATTCTTCTTACAGGATCTGACATCAAAGAACAATTTGCTTCAATGTCATGATTCATCTCTTGCAGCAAATTGTGTGCTCGATTTCAACTTTAAACCAGATATATGTACAAACCAAAAGTACATTATTTTCTCTGGTTATACTAAAATATACAAGTTATTATCTGTTTTAAGTGAGTTATCTAAGATGCTATGTTAGTTGCCCAGTTCACTACTGTCAAATTAGTCTGTGTTTGGTAGAGACTAAAATCTAGATTTTAATTTAAGTCAAAATTAATAATTAATTTTAATCACATATTTCTTAGGACTCACAACTTTTCAACTACACATTTTATTAACTTATATTAAAGTCTACTGAAGATATGATTATAATCCCAACCAAACTGTGGCTTAATATAACAAACATGAAGTGAAGTTGTTTGACAATACTAATTTGTTTTTGTATTGTTTCAGATGGTCGGCCATTGCAACGCACTTACCAATGAGAACTGATAATGAGATAAAGAACTACTGGAATACACGTCTAAAGAAGAGATTAACCAAGATGGGAATTGATCCGATGACTCATAAGCCCAACAACCACGGTCTCGGTTCTGGTCAGTCCAAGGATGCAGCGAACCTCAGCCACATGGCTCAGTGGGAGAGTGCTCGACTCGAAGCCGAAGCAAGGCTGGTTCGTGAGTCGAAAATCGCTTCCAACCCTTACATTTCTCAGTTCCAAAACAAAGACAAGGCTCTGTGGCCTTTAGCACAACCGTGTCCGCCACCGTGTTTGGATGTATTAAAAGTCTGGCAAGGTAGATGGGCAAAGCCAAAAGAAGAGCATGAAACAACTGTTAGCAGTTCTTTCAACTCCCAAAACACTACCTTAAACTTCTCGGAGAATATTTTCACTATTCCTTCTGTTGGATTTGGTGAGGAACATTCATCCATTACTTCCATTAATTGCATCCAGAATTTGGGTCCATTTAAATTTGGGACCAACTCAAAAGAAGAAAATATTCAAAACGACAACCATCCCCAGATCAAGGGCAGAATGGAGAATTCAGTTGATTCTACTAATTATATTGCCGACTCTTTAAGCGTTCCAAGCTTAATGGAGGGCTTTACAGATCTTGTGGTGGACTCTGATAATGTCGTTGAAAGCTGCGTTAGAGATTTTGAAGAGAATAAGAATTATTGGAACAGCCTACTTATGTTGGTGACTTCGCCTATGGATTCTCCGGTGTTCTAACAAAATATTATAAGCACACGTTAAGTACCAGTATTGGACTGTGTTAGGGACATTTTATTATATCGTTCAGGTGTTTTATTCAGAAAAATATCATTAATTAGTGCCTTTAAGAATATCTGCTTATCAGTTGGGTAAGAGTTGATTTTTAAATAAGATTTAAATAAATAAATATCTTCTTCTTTAATGTTTTAGACTTCCATATATAGATCTCATATTATCTACTTTTTTCTTCGTTCCTATTTATAAAAATTGTAGACACATCTAGTTTTTAATTGAAAAGTTGAATTGAAGATCAAATTAAAATAAATGTGACATCTCTAATTGTTGAAGCTTACACATAACAAAGGTCATGTTTAGATGAGATTATTCAACTTGTAAAGTTAATTTAATTATGACATATTGTGTTCTCTTAAATTATAGTTTGTGGTCCAAGGGGATACATCTAAATCTAGTGAAAAGAAGACATAAGAACTCACCTTCATACCTGTGGCTAGACTATGAAGCTTATGTAATTAATACTTGAAAGTGTTGGGCATAAAGTGCTATTTGTCGGACAAGTATTGCTGTTTTTATGTATTTCTTTCAATCATATGGAAACTCTACGTAAGTCATAATTTGACCTACGTCACAAACTTGCTCCCACGAGCCATCAAGATCCGTTTCTTTCATCTCAGTTGCCATGGAATGTAATGATAAGGTATCTACATTTGCACCATGTTTGTTATCCAACTTTGTTTTCATCCCAAGTCAATTAAGCATCTCTTTGATCCCATCCTTAGAGGATAGAAGTTTGTCAACCATTTTTCGAACTCACAAAACACTGCGTATTTTAAAGTGTACACCATCAAAATAAATTCAGAAAAAATTAAAATATTTTGAATTTGCGTAACATGAAGAACCTGAATTTAAGTCATGAATCAAAACATATACTTGATCTTGAACACAAATGACGAACACGAGAGACATGCGAATGTAAAATTACTAAGCAAGTAAAAAACAATTATTTATTCCCACATGTTCCACGTCAACAAAAATTGTTAGTGAAGCACATGTGAAGAAGAACGCTAAATCTATTAAACATGACTTTACAACAAATGGGAAAAGAACACGCAACATAATGAATAAATTGTGAAAAAGGTATAAATTTGGTTAAAGCCAATCAATACATGATTGATCTGTGTACCCTCATTGTCTCATAAAAAGTTTATAAATAGGCATAGTTGAGAAAATTGAATACACTCTTTTTTCAAATAGTCATTTCTATCGATACTCTTGCTTGAATAAGAAATTTAAAGAGTTTTAGGAGGGAAACCCCTGGTTAGATGAAATAAGTTTGCGCATTTCAAATTTGAGGTCAATAAATTGGCGTTGTCTATGAGAAATCTGAAACGCATCCATTCTTAAGTAAAAAAACTAGTGCAAAAATATGTTCAAAAATGAGTAGATCGGAGATAAATTAGATCGAGGTAGAAACATTGGAGGCATGAACGGAGGTTCTAAGCGAAAACCACCAGGATAGCAGCATTAATTTGAAGAGACTGGAAAGAATCCCCCGGAAAATTACCTACGTGAAAGTTGGATTTCAATTTAGAATGTGGACAAAAAAATCATGAGCGAATGGTGTACTTGGATCGCCCAATTACCAGCAAGTGTACTATCGAACTCTTCAATCCATCAAACAACATGCCTCACGAGCATATGCAAGACCACAAGATTGAGAGGTCTCCAATCCATTTCAATAGGGTGGGAGAAGAAGTAAATTCTTGAGGAAGGATATATCAATGTTAATATCCCTCTGATGGATGCAAGGCAGAAAGCTTGCATAAAGCTTTGTACTTCGTCCCCTAATATGATATATGAAGACAGTCCAAGGTCCTATGAGCTAGACGACGATGATGAGAACCTACTGTTGAAAATATACATAATTCAGAATTTGACCTACGTTCACAATAGAGGGGAGAAGAATATTATTAAACTAACATGCTCCCACGAACCATCAAGATCCATTTCTTTCTTCATAGTTGCCAAGGAATCTAATGCTAAGTTTTCTACATTTACACCACAAACAGCACAAGAATTCACAAACATCCCTTATTACACCACCTATATAGCCTTGAGTTACGCCTCGTGTAAAGCCAGTATCATGGACAGCGTGAATCACTCCAGCAAATACCAAAAGAGATGGAAGCCTCTTGGTCCTAAAAAGGATCAAGAAAAGTTCAAAAATAAGTCCAAAGGACTTTGTTATGTTTGTGGAAAGCGGGACAATATGCAAGAGATTGCAAAAATAAAAAGCAACCATAGAAGGAGGGATATGTGAACCACATTGAAGAGATTATCACTACGATGAGTGAAATGAATGCAATCCAGGGCAAAGTTTCAGGATGGTGGTATAACACCTGTGCTACAATCCATGTTTGTTATGATAAGTCCATTTTTCAAAACTTATCATCACATTGTTGATTGGCAAGAGTTTCAAATGGGAAATGAAAGACGATCTAAAGCGATCGACAAAGGGAATATCGATATCATCTTCACTTCAGGAAAGAAGATTACTTTAACCAATTTTCTTCATATACCAGAGACGAATAGAAACTTAGGAAGTGGGGTTCTTTTGGAAAAATCGAGAATAAAATCTGTATTTGAGTTATAGCTATTTTGTTGGTAAAGGCCATTCAAGTGAAACAATTGTCAAATTATGTAGTATTGAAGATTATTCTAATAAAAATAATTATTTGGTTTATAAGATTGATTCATTTAATAATGGCTTGGTAAATTTGCACACATAGATATTAGTACTATGAAAATAATTGTTAAATGTGGGTTGATATCATGTGAAATTGATAATTTAGAAAATTGTGAAACTTGCGTTAAATCTAAGATGATTAAAAAACAATTTCGTAGTATAGAAAGTGATAGCCCAAGAATAACTAACCAAAAAATGGTGAATTGAGTTTTAAAACTTTTTCGAAAAAAACTTAATTCAAGAAAGTTAAGAACATGTTAATCAATTAATAATCGTAAGTAAATAAAAGCAAGTAGATCAATCAAATAATAAATATAAATGAAGTAACGATAAGTATATGGGTAAAGAGGATGTAAACGACATAATTGTGGAGGTTCAATCTAAAGCAATAATGTACATCCTCTGTTATTAAGCTCTCCAACATGAGTAAGATATTTTTACTATATTGATTGACTTATGGTATAATCCAATCTTTTACAGCGCTTTTGATGACTTGCAAATAAGGGGCAACGATCTTTATACAATATTAAGTTTTACGGGACCTCAATATAATCCACATTGTTGAGCTTTACGAGACCTCAATATGTTCTACACTATTGAGTTTTACGAGACCTTAATATAACCCATACGGAGACTTACAACAAGGAGCAACAATCCTTATACCATTAAGTTTTCACAGGACCTCAATATGACACACAAGTGTAAAGCAATGATTTTACAATGAAATTTTTCTCTTAATAAACGATAAAAATGAATTAAGCACCGAGAGAAACTAACATTTCAATAAATAGCAATAAATGATAGCTCAGTATTAGATGACAAAACTTTGAATATAATTATTTCAAAGTTTAATTTAATCAATCAAAGTTTTTGAATAAGAAGTGAAGAAAAAATAAATGCGTACGTTTAAAAATCTTCTCAAAATATATCTCTCTTTAATGAATTATTGTAATAAATTAAGTACCAAGAGATGATCATAAAACTTGATGATTATGTAATAATTTTACAAGTTTGATTCAATCAATCAAAGTTCTTGATATACAAAGCAAAAGAAATAGATTTAACATAAGTTCAAGGATTTTCTTCAAATTTCTCTCTTATGTGAATGATAGAAATAAGTTAAGTAAAAAAATGAGAAAACTTTGATGAGGATGATGATTAAAAAATTTTAATCAATCAAAGTTCTTTTTATATGAAGAAATAAATGAAATGAATGCATTGTATGCATAAATAATTATCTCAAAATATATCTCACTATTATGCTCTTGAAACTTTTGTGAAGAATGGAAAGAGGGATGGTATTTATAGAGTTCAAAAAGTAAAATAATCCGTCGAACCAAACAACCAACTAAACGTCCTCCTTTCACGAATTTATAGAGAAAGATTTTGCAAAACTTTCCGGGGATCCAAAAGAGTGTCCGAATGAGTATCCGAACGTCTACATGCTTAGATCGGATGCTCGGTTGGTTCCAACGAATTTTCTGTCTTTGACCTCGTTTGATCCGATTTGAATATTTTGACAAATGTAAACTTTTGAAATGGGTTTTTAACTAGTTTTCAAGTCAAATGATGTTTCAAAAATATGGTCTAAGTTCAAACATAACTTTAAAAATTAATTTTACTTTTGATCAAAACATTTTTATGCAAGTAATAATCAAAATTATTTTTAGAACACAAAATGATTTTTGAGCTTTTATCATTCATTTCTAAAGATCAAAGTATTAGTACATTTACATTTGAACTAATAAACATAGTCTTTGATCTTGTTTCAAAGTTTGGCTCTGAAGCTCTCATCTTGATCTTTCTTTGGCATTTGGCTCTTAAGCTTTTAATCTTGATCTTTCTTTACTGTTTGTCTTTTAAGATCTTTTTTTTGAAGGACTTATCTTGAATGTGTGACTTCGATCTTAACCTTCTTTATAAGTTCGATTTGTGATAGTCATGATTTTGATCTTTTGAAGACGATAAATCAATATATCATTCGATGCTTTGATGACTATAATCGCTTTAAATTCAATTATTAGTAAACAAGATTGACTTATTTGTTATTATCAAAACTTTAATGTTATAATCAATCATAGGTCAACGGAATGATCATCAAATCTACTTAAAATTTTAGATTCAGATATTTGTTAATGGAATGGCATGTTAACAAGAATAGGTAATAAATACTTTATTATATTTATAGATGATTACTCTAGATATATTTATATGTACTTACTTAAAAATAAAAATGAATTTTAAATATATTTAAAGTATATAATGTTGAAGTTGAAAATCAATTAGAAAAAAAAATTAAAGATTCTTAGAAGTGATAGAGATGAAAAATACTTGTCAATTGAATTTAACATATTGAGTGAACAAAATGACATTATACACCAATGTTTTGCCCCTGTACTCTGAACAAAATATTTTAATAGAAAGAGAGAATAGAACATTTTTAGAAATGATTAATGTCATGTTAAATGCTAAATTACGATTTAACTTGTTGGGTGAAGCCTTACTTAATGCATGTCATATAATCAATAGGATTCCTCTGAAAAATAATAAGATTTCTCCATATGAAATATAAAAAGGAAGGAACCCAAATATAAATTATTTCATAAGTGTGGGGTGTCTTGTTTATTGCAAGAACACGGATCCTATAATAACCAAATTAAGCTCCAGAGGTATTAAACCTGCCTTTGTGAGGTATTCTTCAAATAGCAAGGCTAATCGATTATTAAACTTAGAATACAATATTATAATAGAATCAAGGGATGTGGAGTTCTTCGAAAATGTATTGGCAACATGGAACTCTCAAAATGAAACTTATGTAAACATTCCAGCTTCTAAGGAATCACAAATGGAAACATCTACGAGGGATGTCAAACTATCAAGTAAACTTCAAAGAAGCAAGAGAGTTAAAAAAGAAAAGGGTCTAAGATCGAACGAAATAGATTTCAAACCTATTTCTCTCTACTTAGCCGATGGAGATAGGAAGAATGCTGGTAGAACAATTCCTTTTGTTTTTCAAGTTGAAAGTGATCCTAAGACTTATAAAGAAGCAGTATCTTTTAGAGATTGCAAATTTTGGAAAGATACAATAAATGATGAAATGGATTCTTTTATATCTAACAATACTTGGAAATTGTCGATTTACCAGAAGGATCTAAATATATTGGTTGTAAATGGGTGTTTAGAAGGAAATATAATTTTGATGGTACACTCAACACCTATAAAGCTAGATTAGTGGTTAAACGATATTGATAAAAGTAAGAAATCAACTATTTTGACACGTGCACCCATGGCTAGGATAACCTCGATAAGGATCTTGTTTGCATTATCATCAATATTTGATTTACATGTTCATCAAATGAATAACAAAACGACATTCATAAATAGAGATCTCAAGGAAAAGGTCTATATGGAACAATCAGAAGAGTTTGTTTTACCGAAAAATAAACATAAGGTATGGAAATTATTTAAGTTCTTATATGAATTAAAACAAACACCTAAAAAGTGCATGAGATATTAGACTCAAAAATTATGTCAAATAGTTTTATTCATAATTGAGTAGATAAATGCTTATTTACTAAAGTATGTGATAGTATTACTACATTTGTATGTCTTTATGAGGATGATATGTTTATCATTAGTAACTACGTGAAAGTGATTAAAGAAATGAAGAAGTTTCTATCTTTATATTCAAAATGAAGGATTTCGGACAAGTGGATACTATCATATTAAAGTTAAGAACATTAAGCCAATCACGTTATGCTGAAAATGTTATAAATAAGTTCGAACATTTAAACATTAAAGAGGCAAATACCCCATTGAATCCAAGTATCAAGTTAATAAAGAATGATGGAAGAGTAATAGTTCAAATTGAATATGCAAGGAAAATTAAAAGTCTTATGTATGCACTATAATGCACAAGACATAATGTTGCGTTTGCCATGAGTAAACTAAATAGGCTAACTAGTAATCCAAGTTCGGAACATTGAAGGCCATAAAGAAGGTTCTTGCTTACTTGAAGAAAACCAAAAACCTTGGACTATAATATACAAAATTCCCAACTATCATTGAAGGATATACCGATGTTTGTTGAATATCGAGTGCACAAGAAAACAAGTCTGCTTCAAGTTGGGTGTTTACTCTTAGATGAGACACAGTTACTCGGAAGTCTAAGAAACAAACATATATTACACACTCAACAATGGAGTTGGGAGTTGTAGCATTAGCCGAAATAGGAAAAGAGGCTGAGTGGCTAAGAGATATTCTTTATGAAATTCCTTCGGGTGCAAAGGATATTTCGTGTAAAGTCCCAAAAATTTTAGAGTAAAATTTATTTGTTCTATATGCTATATTTTTATATTTTGAAAAGTTAAATGACTAGAGTGACATATGTTTTAAATTCTTATATTTAGGATCAAATATTAGATTTTGATAAAAATGAGATTTAGTATATCGATATTGGATTCCTTTTTAAGCTTGTAATTAATTAGAAGTCTTCATATCGAGAAAAAGTTATATTGGATAAGTTCGAACTAAATTATACCCAATTGAAGGAACATAAGGATAATTAGAATTTTTAGTAGTTCCGGATATTAGCTTAGCAACATGGGCGGCCACGCGTTTTGATAATTTTGAATTAACTTTTAATCTTTGGATTAGAATGAAAATATTAAATTGTAATTCATTTCCACTTAACTGTTTTTCAACCTAATTAGAATCATAGTATGCACTTTCATAACCATCCTAATTATTTTCTCCCAATTACAGATTTCGGCCAAAGTAGGATTATTGGAATTGGTTGACTAGGATCCCATTATTTTTAGCCAAGTCCTAATACTAGTTTACCTCTATAAAGTTAAACCTCTTTCTATACAAAAGCATTGGCAGTACGTATCCTTGTCTCCTAGTTGCATAGAAATACAATTATTATATTAGGTACTAGACCCTATATATATATACCCCATGAAGGCAGAGTATTACACCACATAAATTTAGAGGGCAACGGCATATGGGGAGAAAAGTCAGATTAATATATATACATAGGCAGAAGGTAGATTTATCTTTTAAGGAAGCCAAGAAAATTAGAAGATTTAGAGTGTAATTTTGGATTTTTTTTTTCAAAAATTCTTCTAATTAAATCAAGGTAAGATACTTTGTGCAAGTAATTTGTTTCCGTATATTTTTATATTCACTAATTTATGCATGAATTGTCAGTAGACATTCAGATTCAACCTAACGAAATGTGAACTCTATTGGGTTCTTTATAACGAAATGTGAATCTTTCGGAAATTCAAAATATTACTGATGGGTCTGTCACTTAGTCATTGATATATTCCATAAAAACTGTGGTATAAAGTGTCTATTTTATTGTTATATAACTGTTTATGAAAACTGCACGTAACTTACTCGATATTTTTAAATATTCACTACTATAATAACTTTACAAGTTAGTTCGGGTCAATTGGAACTGTGGCGGGATGATGATGTGGACTGCCAGGGGATCAAGAGAAAAATAAGCATTAAGTTTTTCTACCTTCAATTTATTAATTAGTTTAATTTGGACAAAGCATGTTATTTAATTAGTGATTATGTTATTTTCTTAACGATACAATTTTCATATTTAGTTTAAATTTATGGATATTTCAGTTTTTTTTTTTTTTGAAAAAATATTATTTTATCATTCCGCCTTTAATACAAAGAAAAATGAATTTTTTGTAACACTTCAAAGTTTATGAAATTTTGTGGTGTTACATTAAGCCTAGTGAGAACTTAGATCCGTTAACTAAATCTCTCATACGAGAATTAGTAAGTTGAACATCAAGAAGGATGGGATTGAAACTCCTTGATTAAAAGTCCACCAATGATGGCAACCCTACCTATCTATACTAATTAAGTACATCTAGGCTCAAAGAGTAATAACAAGTCTCAATAAATGGAAGAACTTCACATATATGAACTCCAAGGGATACCGCTCAACGGAGAGTTAGAGTTTCTCCCTTAAACGTTCGATGAACAAGATAAGTGCAAGGCCATAATAGTACTAATCGAATTTGAGGAACTTGTGAAAACATAACACTTGTGTGTATGATTTCACCGGTATTATCACAAGGAATAACTGGTTCAAAACTTTTATACTACCAAAAATTTCAATAATACTTGATGATATTTATACTTTAGTTAGATTCAAATAAAAAGATATCTAATTCTTATGCATAAATGTTGCTAAGTTTTAATATATATGATTGACATAATTTTGAATAAGTGAGGGATTGTTATAATCTATTGTTCAAAATTATATAATAAGGTGGATTTGATATATGGCCTTAATTGGCCCAAATGTGTGGATGAATTGATGAAGGCCAAAATTGGGGCTTTGGGTTTGCCCATACAATCGCATGGGCGCAGTGGCTAGGCAATCGTATGGGGCACTCTGCAAAAAACTGAGGCAAAATTGGTTGAACAAGCCAGGCGATCGCATGGTTCGCATAGGCTGGTTTCCAGATTTCAAATCTGGTGGCTTTTTTATGAAAACTTCCATCTTTTCATAAAAAGTTGGAACCATTTCGAGATATGTTGATTCAAAACCATAATTAGAGGATAGTTATCATCTCTAAACACATGAAAAGCAACACTCATTCCATACATAAACAAGAGATTACAATAATTCTCATACATATTCAATCTTCAAGTTTTCATATAGTTCACTTTGAAGAAACACTTGTGCATTGGTGGTTCTTCTTTAGGCTTGATAAATCCTACAAACAATTTGTCATTTTATTCCTTAAAAGCCTTTGGACAAATGATATAAATATGCATAAATATATTGGAGTTGGTGTGTACAGATACAGAGTTGATATAAATATGCATAAGCATGTGTGCGTATACTATAATAATTTTGCTTGAAAGAGAGTGACACAACAGATAGCACAAAGAGATTGGGTGTGGAGAGAGAAAGTAGAGTTGAGAGAAACTGAAAGAAACAGTAGGCACGATTATGCTATATATATACTTAGCATTTTAGTTTTGAGTATGAAGAAGTTAAGAGGGTAAATAAAATATCATATTGTGTGTTTATTGAGTTAATTTGTTTTGTTTCAATTGTGGATGTCAAAGGTCTTATGTGCGCTCAATTTTTATTTTTGTTGTTCTCATTGTGCATTGAAAAGTTTTTTTCCCCACACTTAATTCCTAATAAAATCGACTTCTTATCTTTCTTAATGGTATTGTTCAATATTTAGTTATCGGGTATGATTTACTCGTTTTCATTGATGGAAACACTATTTATCACAAATGATGAGAAACAAATTTCTCAATCTTGCATTTCTATACTACAGTGCCAAGCATAGTTTCCTTTAGGTTTTGTCATCGTTCTCGGGCAAAATTCTTCCAATTATTAGCGCGTCAAAAATACGTACTAAGAACAAGATTCTAACTAAAACTAAAGTTAACTCGTCATCCTAACTAAGAGTCCATTGGATTCTATCAAGCTAGCATGTTTCTCATTAAGAGAATTACTAAATGCGGAATATACTTTAATTCATTGGAAATGATTCTTTATTGCTGTATCTTAATTTTGGATCTTGAATCTTGAATATCAATGGCAATCTCTTCATGTATGGCTTCTTAATCTTTAATCTTGAGTATTGCCTTTGACTTTGGCTTCTTTTTCCATAATCTTGACTGTCTCAATTCTTTCTTCTTGATTATTGATTTTCTATTCTTGATTGTAGATTTTGATCTTTCTTTTCAATATGTTTTCTTTTGTATTCTTATATTGATAGAATGACACAAAGAATGGTTATCACATATGAATTGGAGATCATAAACATATTTATAGTTTCCATATGTACTTGGTCTATCGCCAAATACAACCCTAATGGATCCGGTCTCTACAGATATTTAACCTACACTTTATTTAGATGCCCAAAATCCAATAACTTAAATTCCTTATGAAATCACTTTAAACGGGCTTAACTTTAATATAGCTTTTATACACAACTAATTACATATGGAGGCCCACATAAAAAATTAATATTTTTTCCAACATAATATCCTACAAAATAGTATAAGAATGGCAGCATCCCTTCTTATGGTTAGGATTTTACTTTAATTTTGTATGAAATATTTTTTATCCCGATAAATGTACATGTAGATGGTTTGGTCAAAATAATTTCTTGTTTTTCCTAAACAATTATGGATATATTGAAGTGTGGCCCGAATTCCATCTTGTATTGATGGATAGTTTAAAAGAGGTATTGAAGAGGTCAAAATATGATTAAAGTGAAGTGAGGCAGCCCAATAGGATGATAATTTTGATTTTTGGACAGATATTCAAGGCTTCGGTGCCACTACACCATTTTCTTGGAGCGGATCGGGCGCTTGCACGTCGCATCTAGGCGCTCACGCATCGCATGGCGCTTGAGCATCGGAGTTATTCGGGGAAATTTTATTTTCGTATTTATGGATCATTTTTCTATCATCTTTCCATCTATAATATATTTATTTGGATTCTATATATACTCCACGTAATTATTGGCTTTCTATAGCATTAGTGGACATATTGAAAGCAATATTCATTATATTCTCTCTTCAAATAGTGGATTTCTTTACTCAGCCTATGATTTTTTCCCATCTTAGTTTTTCACACAAATTTTGGTTTTCTTATATTTGTTTTCATCATTTTCATAATACCATTTTTTTAGCTATTTCATAACAAATTGGTATCAAAGCTTGGTTGTTCTTGGTGATGGCAACAAAAATATTCCGATTTTGCATTGCAACACAACGTTTTCATTGTGGCAAGTGAAGATGCATGATGTGCTTGCACAAATGGATTTGGATGATGCCTTGTTAGATTTTAATAAGATGCCTTTTACTAGGAGACACCCAAATTCATCTTCATCTATCAAATCAAAATCTTCATGATGTTCTTAAGGAGAAAAGTGACATTGTATTGTGGTTGAAATTGGAGCAGCTTAACGAAAAGCTTGACAAGTAAGTTACACTTGAAGCAGTGCTTGTATTTTCACCACATGTCTGATGGCACTTCGATGGATGATCACTTGACCATTTTTAAGTAGACTGAGATTGATTTGAAGATTATGGAAGTTAAATATGATTGATGGTATCCCACTAAATAATTCTTTCATGGAACGGGTTTTTGAGTTCATACAATAAAAAAAATATCCAAATTGGGGATGGATTTTATTAGTTCTCACTAAGCCCGCTCAATCTCACATTTTTCTTCCATAGAAATTCACTTTTGATTTTTCTCTCCTCTTAATAGACTCTCTTTATTTTCTCTTTTGTGGCTCTGCTATTATTTCTCACAATTAGCCACATCACCATCTTTTCTCGTAATTTCCTTTTGCCTTTCTTTGTTTTACTTTTCTTCATCACCTCTCAATCTCAATTAGTCCTCATAGACTTATTGAGGTATTCATGGTACATGAGTAACATCTCTCTCATCTTTTACAAAGTTGTATTTATTCTTGAATCCATCATGTTTAACATTCCTATCATACTGTCATGGCCTTCCCAACAAAATGTGCCCAGCATACATATGAACTACATCACACATCATCTCATCACTATACATCCCAATTGAGAAATTCACCAACACTCGCATATTCACCTTAACCTTTCAACATTCATCTAACCACTGCAATTTATAAGGCTTAGGATGTTTTATTGTAGTCAGTCTTAGTTTCTCAACAAGTGTAGCACTAACAATATTAGTACAACTACGCTATCAATAATCAAACTACATACCTTATTTTTGACATGGCATCTAGTATGAAAGATGTTCTCCCTTTGTGCATTGAGAGCACGCATCACCACAAGTAACTCACCTCATAGTTGGTACTCTATTCCATCTCCATCATTAACATTCTCTAACATGGGCATATCATCTCCATCACCATCACTCACCACTTCTCCATTGTCATGTAAAATCATTGCCCTCTTATTCAGAAATTGAGAAACAATGTGCCTCGATCTCAAACACCTAAAGCATTTTAATCTCGAATCTTTGAAGGTTGGGAATCCATTTTTGGTGTAATTTTGCTAACAACTTCATCATTTTCCCTTGGTGATTTGGACTTACTACTTGAAATAGTACCATCACTTCTATTATAATTCCACTTTGATTTCCAAGAAGAGTTAGAACTCGAAAAACCCAATGAATATCTAGTTGTCCCATTCTTCTTCAATTGTCTTTCCACCTTCATAGCTATATGTAACATGTCTTCCAAATCCACATAATGTTGCAACTCTATAGTAGTAGCTATCTCCCTATTCAAACCAATCAAAAACCAAGCCATGGTGGCCTCCCTATTCTCCTCTGCATTCGCTCTAATCATAGCAATCTCCATCTCCTTATGAGAATCCTCTACACTCTGAGAACCTTGGTAGAGACTTTGCAATTTTTGATAGAGCTCCCTATAATAATGATTAGATATGAACATTTTCGCATGATAGCTTTCAATTCTTCACATGTATTAATAGGCCTATCACGGTTTCTCCTCCTAGATGTCACTAATTGATCCCACCAAATGATAGCATAATCGGTAAATTCAAGTACCACAATCTTTACCTTATTTTCCTTTGAGTAGTTGGGGTAATCAAATATCAACTCTACTTTCTTTTCCAAATCCAAGTATGCCTTAGGATCACTCCTTTCTTTGAATGAAGGTATTGTCATTTCTATGTTGCCCATACTTCTATCAACACCATCTCCAACAAAACCTCTCCTCTCCTTTCATGCCAAACTCATATATTCCACATTCTTCCTAATTCAACATCCACTAATGCATTCTCATTAACGTCACTATCCACTTCACATTCACCAGTAAAATCTGCTCTATGATCCCTCCTACCTTGTCTCCTTATGTTGGGAACTTCTCTAGGTTGTTCTCTACGCAAATTAGCAAGCAATGTGTCTTGTCTCTCCATATATGCCACTTGCATGTTCACCACTCTACATTTTTCAACTCAATACTTTCTTGCAAGTGTTTTAAAGAATTAATTTCAATCTCAATCAAAATTTAACCTTTGTGGAGTTCAAACAAAGAATTGAGTGAGGAAAATGATCTAGAATAACTCAAGAATGTAGGAATTTGAACTTTAAGTGAAACAATACGAATAAATTTAAGTAAGTATTTCTCGAATTCGAATTGGACGCATTTGAATTTGGAATTTTTTTTAAACTCAAAAACAATAAAATTGTATAATGCTGGCAATTTTCTGAATTTTTTTTACTCGAAAATTCAACTAGATAGCGTCAAAAGAAACATAAAATAATTTGGATGCTGGATTAGCACACAAACCAGTTTTGTAATTCTTTTGGTATTTTATGAATTGGAGACAAAAAAAAATGAATAACGCAAAAAACACGAAGAATGAAAAACAAAAGACTCAAACAAAAAAAAAAAAAAAAAAACAAAGGATATAACCTTGATTTTTGAAGTTTTGCTTTGATACAANAAAAAAAAAAAAAATGCGAAAAACACAAAAAATGAAAAAAAAAAAAAAAAAAAAAAAAAAAAAAAAAACAAAGGATATAACCTTGATTTTTGAAGTTTTGCTTTGATACAAACTAATGCAAACTCGCGTAGCAATAGTAGCTACGGAATCCATGACAAATTAGAACAAACTTTAAGAAAGTCAAGAATCAAGCGTCGATATTTTTTCTCATACTACTTTAGTTGTCTCGTAGAATAAACTGTCACATTTCCACATTGCATTAAAATACAACCCAAACCTAGCTTAGACATATTACTATAGATAACAAACCCATCCAATTTCTCTAAAATTGCTAACACTAGAGTGGATACTAATCTATCTTTCAACTCTTGGAAGCTATATTCACAATTTTCAAATGGTAAAAATTTTACACCCTTTCGAGTCAGTTGTGTCAGGGGATCCGCTATCTTAGATAAGCCTTTATAAATCGCTAATAATATCCAATCAAACCTAGAGAGTTCTCCACATTTACAACATTCGCAGGTCTTTATCAATTAGTAATAGCTTCAACCTTACTCGAATCTATCTTTATACCTTTAGTTGTCACATTGTATCCTAAAAATTTTATTCGATCTAGCCAAAATTTGCACTTCTTGAATTTATCGTACAATTTTTCCTTACGTAAAGTTCTTAAAATTCTCTTCAAATGATTTTTATGTTACTAAGAATCTCTCGAATATACCAGTTTGTCATCCATCAATAAACACAATAACAAACTTGTCTAGGTACTAGTGAAATACCCTATTCATCGAATCCATAAATACTGGAAGGGCATTAGTAAGCCCAAATGGCATACATGTAAACTCGTAATGTCCATAGAGTCTTAAATGCCATCTTAGGTATATTACTGAACTTGATATTTAGTTGATAGTAGCCCAACTTCAAATGAATCTTTGATTCAATTGATAAAATAAATTCTAAATTCTTGGGAGATGATATTTATTCTTGACGGTCAGCTTGTTCAGCTCTCGATAATCACTATACATTCTCATTGTTCCATCATTCTTCTTCACAAAAAGTACCAGGGCTCCCTATGGAGACACGTTTGGTCTGATAAAGCCTATTTTTTAGATGTTCTTCCAGCTGCATCTTTAACTCCTATAACTCTTTCGATGCCATTCGATATAGAGACTTATATACCGGTAGAGCTCTATATATCAGATCTATTGTAAACTCCGCTTATCTATCAAATGGGACACCTGGTATGACATTTGAAAATACGTCATTGTATTCCTGCACATGAGATACTTTATCCAGTGTTGTCTCTTCTGATGGTACACCAGTATGACTAACAAGATATCCTTGACAACATTTCTTCCTCATTAACCTCTCCACATGTATAGCCGAGATAAGACAAGAGAGTGCCTAAATCTTCGAACCATAAAACTCAGACTCTTTCTCTCCAAGTACTTTGAAGATCACTTCATTCTCGAAACATACAATTGTGGCTCTATTACTACCTAACCTATCCAAACCCTTTATTCTATGACATATAAATTTGCCTTAAGGACTAGCCCATCAAAATCTATTTATACTGTCTTAGCAATCTTAATTTTGATGGCATACTAACTTCTAAAATACTATTAGTTTTCTTACATGAAACATTGATCTTGGCTAGGTATGCCGGAGATATAAACGAATGCGTCGCTCTAGAACCAATAAGAATGTAAACATGAATACTACAGATGGATAAAATATTTGTAATTATGTCCAGGTCTTGGATGACCTCATCATGTGTCATGGTGAAAATCTTTGCCTTCCCATTCTTTCTTGTCCAGTATCCTTAACTTGGAAAGAAAAGATTAATAATATCATATCACTATTCCTTATCATCTAAGCTAAGAGGTGGTGCATCACTATCGATATCTCTCTCTTGCTATATATTGAGCATAAAGTTATGGAGTTTTATCCTCCTTATTACATCCCATCACGCGTTCACATCATAGCAAAAGGTCTCTTAATCAATCTCTAGAGGTAACCTCAGTACGACAGTGCTCTAAAGCTGGTCATAGATCTGCTTAGCACTCATTTTCCATCCTCCATGCATAGCATCCATGAGGTGGCGTGTGGTCCAACAACCTTAACCAAGTGGCACAGTTGTCTCACCTCTAGCCATAAACGCCACATCTCCTGGATAGGCCGACCCATATTATGCATCTGGGTCGTATTGAAATACTCATAGTGTCTAATAAATGCTCTTCGATGGGTTGGATCTCTCCTAGATTCTATCATTTTTCTACAAGTTCTTATCATTCGTTCCATATCTGTAATACCAATTATGCAAAATCCTAATTAGGTGGGTTTCTAGTATCTTTTACTAAAATGGACAATCATAATTTTGTCATGTTCTCAAAATATTTAGCAAAATTCTAAAATATCTCAATCACATTCTCAAATTTATCTTCTTTAAACATAAATTCTCGTGAGTTAAATAGATACAATCACTCATAAACATTTCAAATGTCATATCATAATATTAATTTCTCAAAATTTTCTTTACCCAAAGTCGACGATTTATGGTAATAGCAGTCATGATGAAAACTAAAATAATTTTTTGATACATGATTCCTAAAATTTTGAAAATCAAATTTATGTTTCGCAAGTCTACAGAGAGGTAAACCATTCTCTAATACCAAACTGTAACACTCCAAATTCTTATAACTCGACGTGTTACCAAACCGAAATTCTTTAACGTAGATCTTTAAATACGAGGTTAAGAAAGTTTTTAAATTTGGGTTTAATAATTACTATTGTAAAGTCTTAACCATTTTTAACATGTGGATTTAAAAAATACGGAACAAAATGATTGGAAATGAGTTTTAAAAAATAGCAAGCGAAAACATTTTCTCCAGTTACGCAGTGAGTTTGCAACACTTATTTGATCGAGTGAACCTTGGCAAACATATATGAAAATTTAGAAGAGTGTATATAACTCATATAAGTACAACATGTATAAATTTAGGATTTCAACAGTGACGTTTGGGGCATAAAATTATTTATCAAATAGGCTGATCTATGTTTCCTGAATCTAACATTCACAGTTTTTAGTTACATATGATAGATATTCATAAAGGGTCGTTTTTCAATTAAAAACATATTGAAATTCTAAATATACAGATCGTGGTAATTTTTTAAAATAAGGATAGAATGTTGGAATTCATGGAAACGTATGTCCAGGCGTTGAACTTGACAATCTAAAATATAATGAATCAATTTATCTAAAATAAATATGACATTCATGCTAAACCATCGCGGGATCTCCGATTACTCTGAAAATGTCAAATAGGAATAGGTATCTCAAAGAAATACTTAGTAGGCTACACATGCTATATGAACATAATAATCATGCATTTAATCATGTATCCTTACATTTTGCCTTCATAAATAAGCAAATCGATAATCTAACGATCTACTTAAAGTTCTGGTGAGCCTCTATGACCATTAGTTAAACATATAATCTCTTAAAATTTCGATGAGCATCCGCGATCATCAGTTAAACATGTAATCTAGTTCTAATGAGCCTCTGCTACCATCACTTAAACATATAATCTCCATCACATTGACATTTAAAAAGAACTATTAAAGGCACTTCATGTACTTTATGAGCAAACATAATGAATAACATGTCCGAATGAAAATTAAATTCATAGAACGATCAACTTAGTATAGGGATCCTACCTTAATTCATAATGATACGATAGTGATTATGTCATATGGTATTCCTTTCCAATCTTAGACGTAAAAATGGCCTATGCTTTTCTTCGTATGGCGATTATATGCATACAATTATGTATTCGATGTGTGCTATAGATATATTTTAAGTATTTAGAATAACATGTAATCTATTATCAATAGGATTTATTGAGTAATTAGATGTCTTTAGCCATATATCTCTCTAAGATTAGATGAGGAGGGATTTTAAATAAACAAATTATTTCCTAGTCAATTTTTGAAACTCACAGGTGAATTGCTGAAAAAAAAAATGATTGAATTGGTTATAAATCATTCTAGTGAAAATCAATTAAAACAAATCCTAAAAGCTTTCATCGTAATCCAAAATAAGAAGGTCAAATTTTAATTTCTTGTGACTCACGCTGGCTGCTAAAACTTGTCATATGCTTTACTAACCTTAATTTAAAATAGGACTTCCTTTGAATTACAATAATTTAGGCCTAACTTATTTGAAATAGCTTTTTCTTGAATCCAAAATTCGTCATTTAATATGAACTTCGAAACAAGCCCAATATCGATATGAAATTTCTCGCTAAATGAATATTTGTTTTTTTGGTCGAATAACTAAAATATTGACATAAAAACTTATATTTTAAATTAATCTCTCGATATCTCAAAATTAACAAAACATGCCAAGCTGAAATAAATGAGATTTTATTTTTCGGTTGCTACACATGATAGGAATCATGGTGGTAATATGATGAGCAGATCGAAATCTATACTTAAAGACAAGGTATGTAATTTTTGTAATAGGAAGGGTTACATTAAAGCTAATTGTTTCGAGTTGCAAAATAAGAATATGATGGATGCTGCAAATCAGAAAGGAAAGTGCCTAAAAATTCAAGAGAATTCAGTGTTGTAGAGGATGAGAAAAGTGATTGAGAACTTCTTATGATTTCTGATGGCGATTCCAAAACTTGTAAGGATTTGATACTTGATTTGGCGTATACTTTTCATATGTGACCTAAAAGGGATCAATTTACTATATATGAAGTAGTTTTGAGAGGTGTTGTAATTACGGGAAACAACGTTCGTGCAAAATAATTGGTATTGGAACAATTAGGATCAAGATGTTTGATGGAGATTTCAGAACATTGAGTGATGTGAGACATATCCCTGATTTGAAAAGGAATCTCATATTTTTTAGTATTCTTGATTCAAAGGGTACAAATACACCGGTAAAGATAAAGTTTTGAAGGTCATAAGGGTCTTCTTGTGGTGATGAAAGGAAATAGGACTCGGCATAATAGTATTTCTTGTAGTCTTCCACGATTACAAGTGATGCAACAATTACCACTTCTTCTTTATTAGATGAGGAATTTACTAAATTTCAGCATATGTGACTTGGGCACATGTGTAAGCATGGAATGGCTGAATTGAGCACGAGAGGACTTCTTGGTCGTCAGAGTACGAGTGTTTGCTACTTTCAAGGAGTGGAAAACAATTATTGAAAAGCAGAATTTGAAGAAGGTATCCACACAGATAATGGTTTGGAGTTTTGTTCAAATGAATATAATAGTTTTGCAAGGCAGAAGGGATTTTGAGGCACTTGATAGTGCCTTGGATTCAGATTTTCTCTGCACAGTGGCGCTATTTGTTGTTAGTGCAACGATGCTAGGTAGAGAAGTCGCGCACGTCACCGCTGTAGCGGGGTTCACATCGTGAGCAGTGGTGATGTTAGTTTTTTTGGTTTGGTTTTTTGGTTGTTAAAGTGGTTATGGTGGTGGTTGTAGTTTTTAGGTTTTTGTATTAGGATTTTGATGTGATTTTAGCAATGTTGGCGGTCTGGCGGTGGTAATGGTGGTCTCCATATTTTGGTGTTGTTGGGGTTTTGGGTTGGTTGTTGGCGGCGGTGGTGGCGACGATGAGGTGGTGTTCACAAATGATGGAGGTGCAAGTGGTGGTGGTTGTGGTGTGCCATGGGCTTGGGTTGGGCTGGAATGGGATGGGGTAGGGTGTGTTGGGATGGGATAAAGAGTGTTTGTAACGAATTATTTGGATGATTGTAACAAAATGGTTAATTTGTAACCATTAAATAATATATGTTCAATAAATAATTTACGACCAATTATTTGAGTGATTATGACCAATAAAATAGTTAAGTTGTGACCAATTAGCCCATGTTTAACATTCTTAAATTATAATTTTTTTGTTTTGATTAGTATTTTTTTTGTTTTTAAAAGAATGTGTAGTTAAAAGGTAGGAAAATTTTTGAGTTTTTGTTTAAAATATTTTATTATGTGAATGTGTAGTTGAAAATGAATATAATAAATAAATTAAAGTAAAGTAAAGGATGTCAAACATGGGCTTAATTTGATAATTTGTGACTTGTAAAATTTGCAATATGTGATCAATTAATTTGATAATTTGTAAGTGTAAAATAAGTTGTGATAATAATTTGTGACTGAAAATAAGTTGTCACCGATGAAATTTGTGAATGTTGGTCAAGATAGAATATGTGACCTATTAATTTGATAATCTATGACTGATAAAAGAAATTATGATCTATAAAATTAGTGATTTGTGATCCAGAAATAATACATGACCAATTAATTTGATAATTGTAACCAAGAAATAAGTTGTGACTTATAAAAATTGTAACTTTAACCATAAATTGTATAATAGTGTGACTTTAATATAATTAATTAATAAAATATTTTTTAATTAGTTATTTAATTAATAAATCTTAATTAAGACCTACTTTTGAAATATGAATTTTTCCCTTATTAATACCCGTTTCTGCTGCAATCAAACCTTATTTATTCTCTGTCTGGCCAGTTTGTTGTTGCCGTTTCTGCAGCACATTAAACCCTACTTATTTATTCTGGCCCATTTATTAAATTTGATTGTTTGTAACTATAGATGAAACCGATGGTGATGGAGCCCACTTCTGTTCTGATTCATTGTACAGCCATTAATATTTGAAAGGAATCAATGTAGTATAATACTCATATTTGACCATTAATGTGCCTGAACATGTAATAAATTACTTTTATTGCAATAAATGCCTTTAATTAAATTGGCATGTGTGGATGAAACCAGCATTCATTGATTTAAGTTAGGTCTTCTAAAGATAATTGGATCATGATTATTTTACTATCTGATTTTGCCATTTGGCTGACAGATTATGTGAGATGTAGCTTGTTTGCTGTTAAATCATCAATTAGTTTATCATCTAGGAAAACTCTCTTTTTTCAATAAAAAATCGTCATGAAAAAGTGAAGTGCAAGCGTCCAAAATAAAGAACAACATCTTAACCTAATTTTGTTGATTAAATAGAACAGTGGAAAGTAATCTTCTTTTGGAACGAATCCAAATTTTGTATACTTCATTCAAAAATAACCAAAAAACTACAAAGCTCTAGAGTTTGAATAGACGAAATCCTACAAAAGTAAAACCCTAATCTCCAAATTTTCTATACTTCATTCAAAAATAACCAAAAAACTACAAAGCTCTAGAGTTTGAATAGAGGAAATCCTACAAAAGTAAAACCCTAATCTTACATAAAGGAAACAATTTAATTGACCTTAACTAAGTAATATCAAGAGTCTATGACATAAAAGTAAAAAGAATAATGCTATTTAGCATCACTGGTATTACAATACTATTTTAGATGGCACCTCATAAATATTAAACAAACAAGAGGAGGAAAACAGAGATTTTCATACAAAGTGATATGGTTTTACAAGGCTGAATATATAGCCATGATTTGATACACTACGAAATACTTTCTATCAACTACCATACTACATACTACAACAAACCCATACCATGATAATACTTAACTTGTAGTAGC
>CAIGRP010057468.1:0-12583 GCA_903798385.1 Fraxinus cuspidata | reverse complement strand
TTTTGAAAAATTGTTTTGAAAACACTCAAAACGCGTTTTGAAAATTTTGACTTGATTATAACTGAAAACATCCAAAACGACAAATTTTTAATTTGTTTCCAAAAACGCGTTTTCGAAAATGAGAAAGAGAACGCGTTTTCACTATTTTGAAAAATCGAAAATAGAAAACGGTTTGAAAATGATAAAGAGAACACAGCCTAATTTTGCCTTTATTTTTTTTTGGGCTGTCAATTTGCTCTAACACCGCTACAAAGTGATTGCCATTACGCCACCGTGACCTCATCTACCATTGGAATTTCGGAACCACCACCACTCGAATGACATCTAAACACTGTCAATTTAAGTTATGTTGCCTTTGAAAATTGAAAGCTAACTAGTAGGCAAACTGTAGTAACTTATAATTTCAATTATATATACTTTTTTTTTACCAAAACTCAAAGTGATAGAGAAATGGGTTTAGATTATATTTATTATTTGTTTTCATTCGGTTCCATTTATGTTAAGAATAAGTTTTGAATTTTGTATATTGCATGTGCCAAATTGATTTGAAATTGGTTTGGAATGATTCATGTTATATGGAATGATTTTGAATTGTGTATATAGAATGGATCTTCAATGATTATGTCCAATTTGACTTATATTATTGAATTGATTACGAGTATTGAATGTTGGTTGTATATTTTTCTTTCCAATTACTTGAAATGATTGTTTTAATTGATTATGGACAAATTCGTTAAACGTGAATCTGCATTTTCTTTGTGATGAACAAATTAATGAAAGGAATGTTCGAGATAAAATGGATGATGAACTTGATGATGAAATGGATGTTGAGGACAAAACTAATGAAATTAATGAAAGTAATTTTGGAGATGTGCCGATAGAAACTAAAGTTGGAGATGTTAGGAATGAAAGATCTGAACAGTTGTAATAAGATATCGAATGCTTTTACGTTTTTGACAACATTTTTGTAAATTTGATTGTGCTCTTTACTCAAAATGTTTGCGTCCCCCATCAGATATAGATAGCCCTTTACCCTTTAATAATGTAACATTCACTGTGTGGTATTGTTCACAACTTCTGATAGAATCTATTACTTCCTCATTAATATATAGAACAATATTTAGCCCAATGTTTGGGTCTCATTTTTCAAAAACTCATTTTCAACTATATATTTTTCCATAAAATAATTTACACATAAATCCAAATTTTTTTTTTTCATTTTTTTTAGCAACACATTCTTTAGAAAATCACTATTCAAAAATACATTCTCTCCCAAAATCTCATTTTAATGAAACCCAAACATGGACTTAGTGATTTTAACCTTACTTTTAGCAGTAATATTAGTTTTTGACTTAAGCATCGTTAAACCTTAACTCATCAGAAAAATAAGAATTTGATACATTACCTTTGACATTCAATTGTATTAATTTAATTATTATAAAATTTCAAAATTTATTGAAGTAAGACAGTACATTTTTCATATTTCTTTCCACTAATATTTTAAGTAATTATAAAGTTTCCGTGGACACCCCTTGAAGAAAAAAGGTTCAAATGGCACGTTGATTTAAAAAATATTATTGTTGACCTGAAATTCACATTGAATTAATTAAGGGTTCCCTGAATGAATCAAATAGGCCTGCTTGCTAAAATGTCTATACAAGTGCGCCTCAACCCAGTACCCAATTGATAGATGTTGGAATTGGTCTATGAGAGACATCATATAGAGAAACATGAACAACGGCCAAAGCATCATTAAGACCCCCACCGAAGTAGAGCTCACCCACCAATCAAATTTCCTTCAAACGAGCAATGATATGCAATCTAAGAAGTTTGAATCCATCAACCTATATAAAGGAATGAGGTGTAAACGAAATAGGGTCAGGACTGAAAAACTCTGTTATAACGATCAAATTCCAACACTATAACATATTTACTTAGGGCAAATTTGATTGATTTAAATTTCATGGAAAATGTCAAATCCAAGGAATTCAATTTCTATTTTGATTGTTTGACATGAAAGTGGAAATGAATAATTATGCTGAAACTCAATCAAAATTTGAAGATTGGGATTATTTTATATCATATTCTTTAAATTTCTAACATTCTCTTTTTTATTGTGTCGATTATACCTTGAACACTGCCAATTTTGATGAACAACCAATTTCAAAATCACAATTAAAAATAGGTGACAATTTGTTAAGTCCACAAGTAGAGTATAGGTATTATAGTAATTATCCTCGTATTTGGATTAAATAAAAACTATTCTTTTAGTAAATTTTAATAAAATTGATAAAGTATGGAGTTGAAAAAATTTATAAATGTTGTGGATTTCATAATGCGTGTGGTTAAAAATAAATTTGAAAAAAAATTAAAAAATGGTGATTATGCCATTGATTGATGGAAATTAAAATCAAAATTTTAGTAGATTTTGATAAAAATTGATGAAATGTGTGGTTGAAAAATTGTGAGACCTATGAAATATTTGATTGTAATTGATTATTTACTTTGATTTAGATTAAAATTTGAATTTTAATAACTACCAAACATGTACTAAAAATAGAGAATATGTTGTTCATTTCCATCAAATTGGGAGGAAATGCAAATCAAAAATAGAAAGAATAATTATGCTACATGAACATTATTCTTTACATATTTGTTTACACTCTTACACATGGCACAATAAAATCTTTTGATTTTTTCAACACCTTTTCACATAACTGTTTAGATTATGTTACATAGAGGGAATGTCATCCATGTCGTTAAACAAAATGTACATAAAACTTAAATTAGAAAGAGTTAGTGTGCAACTGCCACATCATCCTTTAGTTCATATGCACGTGGCATTGTACAAAAGGTTTTTTCAAACTTGGATACATTTTATCAAGTAATGCTATTTGTAGTAAACGACTATCGTATTTATCCTACATGACATCTTATGTGACATAATTTTAACAATTTAAAAAATGGATAAATTTCAATAATGTTGTTCCATGTAAAATATCACGAATGATGACTACTGCAATAGCTGATTATGAATATCACTATTTAAATAAAAAAGCGTGTGCATATATATCACGTAGGATTACTACTATCGTTCATTGCAAATAGCATTATTCCTTTTATTTATATGATGGACTGTAGAATCCTGACGAAATGCTTAATCCACGAGATACAATCAATAAAATATTGAAATTACATAAATAAAACTAAATTATTGTATAATCGAACACTTCCTTAAAGTTGTCCTTCAATTTGTGTTCATCATTTTGAGAATAATTTTAAAATTCATCTAGATATTAAGGGCCTATTTGTTTCCAAAAGAAAACAGAAGTTGTACCGTTGCAACAGTAAGTCTGCCGGAATATTTGACCACCTTGTGTCATATGGGGGCCCCACTTTTTTGAAAAAAAAAGGTCAAAAAATTGATTTTCATGTCAAAATAATTGGAAACAAACATGCGGCTAATTTTTAAAATACTAAAAGATCAATATTTAAATGACTGAAGGAGTGTATTAAAAAATTACTTTTTTAAAATAAATATATAAACCCATTTAAGTCGATGAGTTCTTAAAAAGATTCAAAATTTTCGATTTTGTTTTTTATTTACAATAAGATTGAATTCCAGATTATTTTTAATTTTTCCAGTCAAACGGGTTAATCAAGTCTACATATAGTACTGCAATCGGTTACGACACCTTTTTATAGGTAATAATAAACAAGACAAAAAGAAATAACAAAAAGAGTTCGCCTTATACTCTACAAAACGATGTCGCTTAACTGATACTTTTTCCGCGTAAAGTAAGCCCGTAAGAATCCTTGTAAAGTTTGGTCACCTGTTTTCTTACTACTTAAACACGCTCAAGAAGCGTCTCTCTCTCTCTAAATTTCTCTGTATTTTATTTTGCAATGATGATTGATTCATCACAGAAATAGCATTTCAAAAATTCGAAGAGAGTCCTGCAGGTTAAAATCCTATGTACCGGCATTTCATTTTGGCCTCCCACACTTGTTTCTTTATAGCTATTTATACTAACAAATGCATGAAGAGTCGTAAATTTTGATTGGAAAACAAAGAATCATAGAAAACCCTCTTTTCTTTTTGGGAAAGTTGTTTTCTATGGATGCTTTGTGTTTGAAGGCGGGGATTCAAGGAATTGGGCCGCCAATAGCCTTCGCCGGTTGTGCGGGGATGGATGTTGTAACAAGCCATCATTCTCAGATCAGTGCAGGCGGACGACCGTCGGAGAAGCAGTCGTTGGAGGCGGCGGCCCAGAGGAGGAATTTTCCTTGGGGTTTTACTTTCAAGGACCCGCTTAGATCTCTTTGGACTGGAGGTAAAAATCGGTGCGAGCCGGCGATCGCGGTGGACGACGCTGTTTTTGTGGAGGAAAAGGAGGAGATCAAAAGGGGACAGAGAGAGAAAGAAGTGCAGAATGGGAACTGGGTTTTCAAGATTTTGCATGTGAGGTCCTTGTGGAAGGAAGTAGACGAGAGGGAGTGTAAATTTGTTGAAGAAATTAGGACCAAATTGGAAGAAGAGGATAAAATTGGGGGACAGAACGAAAATTATAATGATTAGAAAGAAAATGGAGATTGCTGTGGAGGAAATGAAGGATGTGATGTATGTGGGACTGATGAAGAAATTGAAGAAAAATTTGAATTTGATAGAGAATCATTTTCAAAGCTGCTTCGAAAGGTGACTTTGGCTGAAGCTAGATTATATGCTCAGATGTCTTATTTGGCAGATTTAGCTTATTCCATACCCCAAATCAAGGTACGCTTAAGAAAAAAGAAAGAATTCATTATTTTTGTTGATAATTTTGTTGTTAGAATTGTTAGCTTTTTCCGTTTTAAGTTTGGTAAAATTTAGATGACTTCTGGAATTTTACCGGTAATGTCGATAGGAAACTATTGTTAATTGTAATGAACCAACCCAAATATGAAAATCACTTTGATACCACTTGATGAGAAACTGGCCAAATAATAAAGGGATAGTTGCAGCAACTGTACCAAACCTTTCATTTATTAGCAAACTTTATCCAAACCTTTCATTTGTACCACTCACGGTACTAAACCTTTTAAAATGTCGCAGCCGAAGTCCAAATGGATGGTTTCATTAGTTGACTAAATAACTGACCTTGACAATAATTTTGACTAATTTTAAAAGGTTAAAATGGTAACTTTACATTTTTTTTATAATAAAATAACTAAAATCAAATAATTAAAATTTAAAACCTATTTCCATCTTTTTCTCTATCCACCACACCTAATACATACCCACCTCAAATCTGCAAACCCCAAAAGAATCAAAAAGCAAGAAATTCTAGGATTTGGGAATCAAAAGGAAAGGATGAAAGAATTAAAAAGCAAGAAATTCTACGTTTGCACATGCTTCCATTCTTGGATTGAAACCTGTAATTCACTAGGTGAGAGTGGCTGGAATTAACGAAGAAGAAGTCTCTGCTTTTATATTCAAATTCTTCAACTCCTCCTCCAGCGCCGCCTTGAACATCTCAAGTTCGTCCAGTTCAAGGTCCTCCACCTCCATGTCCCACCAGAACCCACCACCATTATTCACCCGACCCCAATGGAGCCTCTTCTTCTCCTCTAACTTTGCAAAAACCACAGAATAATTCCTCTCAAAATCTAGCGTTTTGGCGTAGTATTTCACGAATTATCGGAAGTAATTCCATTCTCAAAGCGAGCAATTATGGAATCTACACTGGAGTGCCAAAAAGCAAAGGCGCGTTTGCTGGCTAACGACTGTATGATAATGGCAATTTCGGTGCTTGTCAGAACACAGATTTCTGCTCGCTTTCTTGAAAAGCCCAACTCGGCGTTTGGAAAGAGTCACGCACCTGTTGCTCAATTTTTCTATTTTCTTCATATCAATCTTGCTTTTTGATTCTTTTGATTTCCCAAATTTGGGGTTTGCAGATTTGGGGTGGGGTGTGTATGTGTGGGGTGGATGAAGAAGAAGATGAAAATGAGTTTTTAATTTTAATTATTTGATTGTAGTTATATTTATTATAAAAAAAATGTAAAATTATCATTTTAACCCTTTAAAATTAGTCAAAAATATTGTCAAGATCAATTATTTGGTCAACTAACGGTCAAACTAACGGAAACCATCCTTTGGACTTCAACTGCAACATTTTGAAAGGTTTGGTACCGTAGGTGGTACGGATGAAAGATTTGGACAATGTCTGCTAATAAATGAAAGGTTTGGTATCGATGCTGCAATTATCCCAATAATAAAGACTATAAAATATGGACAATATGAAAAATAATAGATCACAAAACAACCTAAATTTTTTTGGAAGAGGAAGAAAACTTATTATACAAAGAAACTAAAATTGTCTTTACAAGATTTAATTCTTTCAATCTAAATCGAAACAATTCTATGAAATTTCTAATGTGTATAATAATGATCTAATTGTTATCTTGAGTCTCTCAAGTGCTTGCACCATGTGGAGTATTTATATGAGTCAAATCTTGGAGTTATGGATGAAGTAGAGTCCTTATCCATTCCAAAGTTTTTTTTCAATCAAACTCTTTAATTTATGATGAAATTTGATCCCTTATCAAACCGAACTTCTAAACCAAAATTATTTAGGTTTCCTTCATGAATCAAATTTCCAAATCACATGGAATTTGAGTCACAAAACATAACAAACTCCACCTTGACACAAATTCCAGAGCAAGGAATTAAGTCTTCACTCTTAAAGTCATTCTCTAACTCTTCCACCAAGTCCCCTCCGGACACCCCATGTCCCTGTCGGGTATACTCAATAACAGTGAACTAAATCCAAGCATTGCTTACCAGTAGAACTACCTTGCACGCCAAACTTGCTTGAACCATCTCGTTTATTATCAGCTTCAGCTGAGTCACCAAACCTGCTCAAATCAATACGAGTAATTCCAATTCCACCTGAGTTGCCAAACTTGCTCGAATCACTATGAGTGACATGATCAATAAGATCACAACTACTAGAAGTTTCCCTATTATCATTGTTCGAATCACCACGAACAACCCGATTATACCCAACTCCACTTGAGTTATTGCTCACTGAACTATAAGTTGCAGTGACATCAACAGTGACCGCCAAACCTTCTAACACATATAACCGAGACTTTTTCCGTCATTTTAAAACAACTCGGATACCCTTACTAACTTTCAGAATTCCACTCCCACTGGTATAATGTACCCTTTTGAATCAAGAGTGCTCAAAGAGATTACATTCTTGTTTATACCTGTAATATATTGAACTTGGTCAAGTGTTCTAACAGTCCCATCAAATATCTTGATTTTGACATTACTAATCTCAGCTATGTTACAAGGCTTATTATCTCCCATCATCACGGAATCCTTTGTAACTTTTCATATGAAGAAAACCAATCCCAGTTTTAACACATATGAAAAGTGCAAGTTGAATCAAGAATCTAATCCTTGTCAGGTTTGGAGTCACCTTTAGCAATCGCTAAAAGATCTCCATCACTATCTTCTTTTGCAAGATTGATATTACCGGAATTTTATGATTATTCCTTATGATCTGTAATAGCAAATCTGTTCTGCCACTCATAGCAATCCCTCTTCATGTGCCCTTTGTTTTTGCAATACCAACAAACTTTACTACTATTGCTATCCTTGATTATATCCCTTCCATGACCACGTTTGGCTTCAGAACCGACAACCAGATGCTTCATCTTCTCCTTATAATATAGTGCATCATATATCTCGTGAATGGTATGAGTATCCCGATTATAGAGAATGGTATCCTAAAAGTCACATATGAAGGTGGCAATGAACATAACAATATCATCCTTAAATCCTCTTCATCATATTTGACCTTCATGATCTCCAAGTCTGCGGTAATTTCTTTGAACACCGTTAGATGATCTTCCAGAGATCTACGTTCCGTCAAGTGATGAGAATACAAGCGTTGTTTCAAGTGTAACTTATTTGTCAAGTTTTTTTCATACAAAGCTGCTCCATATTTAACCACAACTCAGCGGTACTTTTCTCCTTTACCATGTCTTGAAAATTTTGATTAGAAAGATGAAGATGTATTTGTGATAGAGCTTTCCGATCCTTTCGTCGCTTCTCCGCAGTCATAGTTGCGGGTATTCTATCTATCTCCAACAAAGCATCATCAAGATCCAATGGAGCAAGAATTGCTAGCATCTTGATCCACCATAAAGAAAATCTAATGCTGTGATCCAAAAGTAGAATCTCATATTTCATAATTGCCATCTTTGAAACAATCGACCTTGTTCAAACTTTGCTTTAATAACCAGTTTGAACCCACAGAAAAAGTTCAGCTCTGATATCACTTGTAATGAGCCAATCTAGATACCATAATCACTTTGATACCACTTGTTAAAAAACTGGCCAAATAATAAAGATGAGAAAATATGGACAATATGAAAAATAATGGATCACACAACAACCTAGATTTTTTGGAAGAGGAAGTGAATTTATTATACAAAGACACTAAAATTATCTTTACAAAATTTAATTCTCTCAATCTAAATCTAAACAATTCCCTCAAGTTTCTATGTATACAACAATGATCTCATTGTTATTTTGAGTCTCTGAAGAGCTTACACCTTGTAGAGTATTTATAGGAGTCAAATCTTGGAGTTGTGGATGGAGTAGAGTCCTTAATTTTATAGTCCTTATGCATTATAAAGTCATTTTTCCAATTAAACTCTCAATCTATGATGAAATTTAATTCCTTATCAAACCCGACTTCTAAACCAAAATTTTCTATACTTCATCCATTAATCAAACTTCCAATTGCATGGAATTTGAGTCACAAAACAGAACATTAATTTATATCTCTGGTATGTAGTTTATGATTCGGTTCATGCAAAGTTTGAATTTTGTAGGAGTTATGTTTCGTTGAGTTAGGAGTTATGTTTGGTTAATTTGCTACGGAGAGGCTAATTTTATCTTTGTTGGTACAGCTCGGGAATCTCCTGAGATACCATGGATTGTGTTTTGTGACATCTTCATTGGAGAAGAATAAACAGGTATTGAAAGCTGAGGACGAGAAGGCATTGGCTGGGGACCAACAAAAAGTAGGGAAGAGGGCAGCTGAAGTTAAAGAGGCATTAATCGAGGAGAAGATGAATGTCAACAGAGTTAGTGCATCTGTTGCTTATCGAATTGCTGCCTCGGCTGCTTCTTATTTACATTCTCGTACGAAGAGCGTTCTTCGTTTCAAGTCCTCGAAATCAGTGCCAGATGAAAGTTTGCATGAAGAAATAGACGATATCGATATGATAAATCAAGATATAGCTTCATTAATGGCATCCACTGACTCGGTGACAGCAGTAGTTGCTGCAAAGGAGGAAGTAAAGCAGGCTGTTGCAGATGATCTGAACTCGACTCGCTCATCACCTTGTGAGTGATTTGTATGTGATGATGATAAGAGTGGCACAAGATTCTTTGTTATTCAGGTATGTTGGCTGCAGAAATGATTTGAAGCTTTTTTGGGTAATATATCTAATTCGGGAGCAGATGCAGTTTCGTACTGAGGTTTATGTATACGAGGCTATAGGTTTTAAAGAGTAATATTTTTTACCTGGCCAGGATATCCCGTTGTATTCATGTCTTTAGTTTGATGGTCCATTCAGAACTTTGGTAAACTGAATATTAATCAAGGGCTTGGATTGTTATTGCTCAATATTCTGCTTTTTCTAACTGCAGGGATCCGAGTCAATGGCATCGTGGCAAGCGAATCTACTCTTCGAGCCTATTCATTTTGAGGTATCTTTAACGCTCCTTTCAAGCTTGTGAACTATTTGTTGAAGTTTTTGTGTTTTGGGATTGGAAGGCAAGCAATGTCTGTGGAAATAGCATTAATTAAGAAATTGATACATCAGAAATAACATTAATTAAGGAATCGATACATCTTTTCTCATTAGGGATTGGATGTGCTTGTGCATAGAGTTATATATGAGGCTGCAAAGGGAATGTATGAGCAGATGTTGCCTGAAGTTCGTTCTCATCTAAAATCTCATGGTAGTCGGGCCACATTCCGTTTCACGGGACACTCTCTCGGAGGGAGTTTATCGTTGCTTTTGAATCTCATGTTGCTTATAAGAGGCGAAGTGCCCGTTTCTTCATTACTTCCTGTTATAACTTTTGGTGCACCATCAATTATGTGTGGAGGGGATCGTCTCCTGCACGATCTTGGATTACCTCAAAGTCATGTTCGGGCAATTTCAATGCACAGAGATATTGTTCCTCGAGCTTTCTCTTGCAAATATCCTAATCATGTGGCGAAGTTTCTCAAGGCTGTAAATAGGAACTTCCGCAATCATCCATGCCTTCATAACCAGGTAATGGGCTAATTCCATTCGTTAGAACTGCTGTTATACATTTTGTCAAGTTTCTGTAATCGAAATATTCTTCTGCACTCGCTTGTTTACAGAAGCTCTTATATGCTCCAATGGGAGAATTTTTACTTCTTCAGCCAGACGAAATTTTTTCTCCGAAGCATGATCTTCTTCCTTCAGGCAGTGGTCTTTATCTGTTGAGTAGTCAAGTTTCAAATGTCAATGAGGCAGAGAAGCAGATCCGAGCTGCTCAGGAAACGTTTTTGAACTCACCACATCCACTCGAGATATTGAGTGATCGCTCGGCATATGGTTCTGAAGGAACCATTAAAAGAGATCACCATGCGAAGTCATACTTCAACTCCATTCAGAATGTTATCCGTCAAGAGCTCGACTCCCTAAAAAAAGCCCAGAAAGAACAGCGCCACAGAGTTTGGTGGTTACTTTTGGAACCACTTGAAGTAAATGGCGGTATCATCGTGCGTGGACCTATCACATCAGGTAATAGGGGTCGAGGTCAGCTCAATTTCTCTGGTGTGTTTAATGCTGGTAAAGAGTCTTTGAAAAGGTGCAGTCGGCTAGTTGCATCTCAGCACATGCATTTGCTGGTTGTGCTCTTATTGCCTGCCAAGTTGTTAATATTGAGGACCTATAGCTTGATCCATATTCATTGATCAAGCTAGTAGGCCAGATGGTCTTTCTTACCGTGGGGACACGGTGTCCCAGATGAGAAAAGAGGCTGGGATTTTTACAAGTTATGAGTAGACAATTCTTTATTCATATGGCTATACGACCCAAGCAACTCGAGTTCTCTGGTTTCGTTAATGGTGGCAGTTGCAAAATTGGTAATAGAATCACGTTAAATACGATAAAAAGGTTCTAGTTACTCTATTTTTAGTGAAATTTTCATGCTTGTTTCGAGTAGCAGAAAGGAAACAAAGTCACGAGACGTGACTAGTTTTTTTCTTTCATTTATTTGTGGCCAAATGATCATTGATTGTGTGATTTTAGCTTGGAGATTTGTTTTTAAGTAACGGATTTGTTTCGACCCAACAACACCTAAAGATGGTGAATAGGTGTATAATACAGAATAAAAATAACAATCAATAAAAACAAACAAGTCACTAATTATTGTTTATAAATGATTATATTTAATCAATATTAAACCCTTATTAACCAACCAATCATGCAGATTAAAGCAATAAAAGTAAAATCAATACAAAATATGGTAACTAAGAAAAACCCCTCGAAGATCTCTTCACAGGGATTAAAAAAAAAAACTTTGGGCAAATATTGTCAAAATGATATACTAGAAAAGATAACTTTCAGTTAGTCTAGATGCAATTACATTTTAGTATCTTAGTAGATTATGATCATCCAAATTGTAAATCACCAAAGAACCTCTTTGATTATGCCTTTAGCACTTTTTAGCAACTTTGGACTACTTTTTCCTCCACGTGGATCACTAAAAACGAACTTCGTTATTGTCCAATTAGAACTCCAGTCGTATCTTCTGAACTTCAGAATTCTGAAGGATTATTGGTAAATGATTTGGTTTTTGGTGTTTAATATTTGAATCTTTTGTATTTTGATATTGTGGTTGAGGTAAGAGATTTATCAAATGTGTATTTGATATCTGTATGATGTTCTTGTGATTGAAATAAGGGCTCAACACTATACAAGATACGTTTGGGACGAATAATGATTTGTGTATATATAATATGGAGTGTTTGAAGTTGTATAGATTTTAAAAACTGATGAAATCATGATCTAGAGTTTGCCTAAATAACATGGCCGCTCGAGCAGCGGGCTCGCGGACAACAAGCGGTCTCACATCCGCTTGATTGCTCATGGCATGGATAGCGAGTGGTGATGTTGCTGAAAAAACTGCTCGAGCAGTGATTGGACTGACAACAAGCGATTTTGCGATGACTTTTTTTTTTCTTGTACCATCTTTGACTCCTTCAACTCATATTCCCAATCCTTTGACTTTTTGACCATAATTACAACTCAATAAACTATGATTTTAGATATGGAACTAGTTAATACAATTTGGACCTAACAATATTCTTCCCGTTTTATGTTTTTGTCTTGCTGGAATTGATTGCAAGATCATGAGGTTGTGGTTTTCTCAGGGCCGGCCTTCAGAATTTAGAGGCTCTAAGCGACTAATTATTATGAGGCCCTTCAACATAATCATTTTCCACAAGTGTAGCAAAATTTAAATATTTAAATA
>CAIGRP010057459.1:0-11774 GCA_903798385.1 Fraxinus cuspidata | reverse complement strand
AGATTAAGTACTTGCATCTGCCTTGATCTTTCATTGCCTCAATATTCTTCTTTCAGAACATCTCATGCCTCTTTTGCAGTCTCACAGTCATGATTCTTGTGAAGATAGCATCTAAAACGGCAGACTGAATGCAAGAGAGAGTTTTGAACTTTTTTGCTACATCTTCACTATGCTGCTTAATCTAAGCCACTGTTGGATTCGCTCTTAAGAGAGGAGGTTCAAATCCAGTATCAGTTATCTTCCACAAATCATAGGCTTTGAGATAAACCTTTATCTTTGCAGCCCAGAAATTATAGTTTTCACTAGTGAAGGTAGAGGGTAATGGTGCTGAAAAACCAATTGAAGCCATTTTTATTTCGTGTCGTTTGGAATATAACTTTGCTGATGGTTTCCTTTGTCTTCTCCCTTTCTTACAGTCCATTTTCTAAGATCAAGCACGCTCTAATACCATGAAAGAGTTTTGATTCAAAGAGTTGAACTTATCGAATTTGCAAGGAGCTTACCGATTTTGTTAAGGCTTACTGGATTTTACACAACATACGGTTTTAATAAGGTTACCGTATTTGCACATAACTTATCAGATTTGCACTTAACTCACCGTATTTGCTTAATACTTACCAGATTCGACAGACAAAGCAAAATACTCTATTTTTTTTGAAGAAGAAGAAAATGGAGAAAGGAGCATAGTTACGTTTCATTACTTACTGAATATATAACCTTACAAAACACTTGTTTTCAACNACCGTATTTGCTTAATACTTACCAGATTCGACAGACAAAGCAAAATACTCTATTTTTTTTGAAGAAGAAGAAAATGGAGAAAGGAGCATAGTTACGTTTCATTACTTACTGAATATATAACCTTACAAAACACTTGTTTTCAACAACTTCTACATACTCCAATCTATCAAAGTTGACATCCATATATAAGACCATACTTAGACAACTTTACAAAAGTTTTAAACTACCAACTATTGTACATAAATCACATGACTTAAAATACAAAATTAAACAAACATTTATCAAGGAATTTGACAGCCAAAATGTCATGCTACACTCAACAAGTATTAAGTAATCCGCCTTTGATAATCTCTAAAATTACTTCTTTAGGCATGTGAATTTTGGGGTTTTGATGGTACTGAAATGATCACTTAGGGAGGGGTAAGGAAAGTTCAGAACTTTCGACTTGTGAATTTAAATGACTGGATTTTCAAACGGGGGTTGTTCGTACTTCATATGTCTACAATTGTTTTAGATGATTTAATTCTTGATTTTTCTGTTTGTTGATTTTGTTTCAGTTATTCTTGGTATATGTAGTGCTTTTGGAGAGGTACAGAATGGTCAGAGGCTGTCCAAGAATTTATGCATGAATCTGAACCCCTCTTCTGAAATGTCATATTATCTTTTGTTTTTTTTAAGTCTCAAGCAATGTATTTTATAATATTGATGAAGATTTTATTCTTGTATTTGTGTAATATTAAATGTTTGTACTAATAAATGAACCTTAGGAGTTGACAAGGTTTTGGTGATTGACATAGTTTCCGTCTATATATAGCTCATCTGGTTAGTCCTTTATGAGATTGATGTTGGTTGCCACGTGTCAATTGTTTTACCTATGTTTTTGGAGGTTTTGCACTTTTTACGGGTTAATTAGATAGTTATTACGTTTATGATCTTGCACTATATAGATATTATTGTTTTAATAATGTTACTTGTACACAATGAGTTATATAATGGTTTACATACGGATAATATGTCAAAAAGATAGTGAAGACATTTTTTTATTTGATTGAAATACCGACTCAATCATATCTCACCACATTATGTGTACATGTACATGTATCACAACCGTTATTGTTTAGTAGTGATGAATACTACTTTTGGACATGCTCCTCAAGGCCAAAGTATCATTTTACGAGACTCTCTTGCCATATCTTTTTGGTGTTCACTTTCATTATTCCTCATTTTGTGTATGGCATGTAAGTGTAAGAAAAGTTTAATCACAATTGCTTCATGGAGACACTTTATTTCTTTTCCTTTTCAGACTATTGTTTTTGTTAGTTGTGCGCTTATACAGGAATTTTCATTTAAATGTCATTTTTCAGTTGAGAAGTACGAAAATCTACAAGTCCAGGCACATTCTTGACTTCCTGTATTTATTATTCTATTGTCTCAATAGGTGCGTGCCAGAAGAGGTTAAACATGCCCATCTATTTGTGTGATCAGTTCATCTTTCACTTGTGCCTTCTGTTTTAAATGTTTAATTCATCTTGTAAAATGCATTTTAATTCAGTTCTATCAGTTTCCAATAATTAACTGTGATTATTATTGTCTAATAACGTATGGTTTCATCACCAGTTGATCTCTCTTCCCAAGAATTTCACGAGATTCTTCATGTTGCCTCTTTGTATTAATATCACTATCCTCTTAATTTTGCTTGAAACATTGTTCTACCTCCAAAGCTTCTACCTCAATCAAATTTATCTCCGATTGTCATGATATCAAAGCCTGCTCTTTAAATCGCTGTTGTTATCTTCAGTTTGTCTGGAAGTTTCATATGATTTCTGGCCTTCGATTCTCAATTCATCATGTGGTATTGTTTTGTGTTTCCTTGGAATTTCTGGTGAGTTCTTGTCTCTCTTCTGGTGGTTGTGTTGTGGGAATTTTTTTGATTCAAATTTGGATTTTTGGTGAGTTTTTGTCACATTATTGGGCAGTACCTTTGTTTTTCTTGGTTCTTGATTTTGTCGTCTCTTGAAGCAGCTATTATAATTATGCTTGCGGAAAAATCTAAGAATGTTTGTGTTAGATTCACGGGTTAGAACTACTTGAGAATTCCAATGTCAATTGTTTCTCAAGGGCAACTAATTATGGGGGCAGATTGATGGTTCCGAGGAAGTTCCTGCAGAATCTGAGAAGCTTGCCAAATGGAAGGTGAATATGATGCTCGGATTATGAGCTGGATTTAGAGGTCAGTTGAGCCTCACATTATCCTTCACCTTCATCCCTATCGCACTGCGAAGGAAATGTAGGAATACTTGAAGAGAGTATACAATTAGGAAAAAACAATAAAATATTTTAATTAAGAGATATGAAATCTTTCGAGAATTTAAGACGACCTAAGATGGGTGTGTCACTTGATCACCGATATACTCCATAAGAAAAGAATTGTATGAAATGTTTATGTTATTGTTATATAATTGTGTGTGAAAACTGCACGTATCTTACTGAGTATTTCTAAATATCAACTCTTACAAAATTTTACAGGTTAGTTCGGGTCAATTGGAATAGTGGCGGGATGGTGATGCGGACTGTCGAAGAATTGAAGAAATAAAAATATTAAGTTTTTTTCCTTTAATTTAATAGTTATTTTTATTTGTTCAAAGACATGCTATTTAATTAGTGATTAGGTTATTTTTAAGTTAAAATTTCCATGTTTAGTTTAAAATTATGGATACTCCAGTTGCATTTTTTTTATTAATGAAAATTTTTTTTATTGAATTTTGATAACACCTCAAGGTTTATGAAAATTGGGGTGTTACATGAAGTCTTTACTATCTTTTGATTGTTTACTGCCTTTCTTGAGACCAAATTCTGCTTGTATCAAGATTTTACGATCTGATTTAGGTGGAGAAAACATCTCTAAAAAGTTTCATGACTTCTTACATTACAAAGACATTGTTTCTCAAAGCTCTTGTCCGTTCCTCTAACAAAATGGTATTGTTGAAAGAAAAAATAGACATCTATTAGATGTGGTTTAGACCTTATTGATTGAGTCTTCATTTCCATTGAATTTTTGGGTTGAGGCCTTGTTAATGGCAGTTCACTTAATTCCTTCACCCGTTTTGAAACAATAATAAAGAATCACCTTATTTTCGTCTCTACTAAATAAAAATCATACGGTAATACCTTTATAGAATAATAATGTTCAGACTGAAAAAAAATTATTATTTTAGAGGAGTTATTAATTTATAGAATATTTTATATTTTTCTAACTTATATTATACTTTACCATAATACAATATAGGAATTTTTTTTTTTTTTAATATTGAATGTGGTGAAATTCAAAATTTAATCTGTAAGAACACAAAAAGGCGCACACATACATACATTAAAGAGGAAACATTAATGTACATGTATTGTGTGAAGCTATTTCTAGTCTACGCTATAGAAATGTGATAGATGTGGAGCACTTTTTAAATTATCCTATTGAAAATGATGCGGGGATGGAATCTCCTGTCAATGAATATATAATTCAAGGGGTACTCAATAACATATCAATGATGATCATGATCCAAATGATAGTTGTATTTTACAAAATTTCATCCCTAACATATCAATGAAAGAGGCAATTCAAGTAGTCGTAACCTTAAATAATTAATTTGTACAAAATGAAAAAAATATATATGCCAAAGTGCATTGTAAAAAATTAGGGATGAAATTGAGTTTGGTTTGGGTGCAAAGAAAAAGCAAAAATCTTTAGATGCATATTTTGAAAAAGAGGCAAATTGAAAAAAAAAATGTAATCAAATCAAAAGTTTTGTGAATTTGTATTAGTATGAATTTAAGCAGTTATTAATTTATATATTCATTAGGTTTTAAAAGATGTCAAAAAAATAATTATCTTTTATATTTAGCTTGATTATTAATTTAGTACACTGACCCAATAAATGAATTAATTAAATTATCGAATATTTATTTATCGAGGTTTTACTATAGTTATCTTGATCTTCATACTTTTTGTCGTGTTTGTTTATATTCATTTACCTCTTCCTAATGTAACAAGTTGTCCCCTCAATCTATTAAGTGTGTATTTCTAGGTTATAGCATGTTGAAAAGGTTTTGTATGCTATGATTCGTACGCTAACAAACTTCGTATCTCCAGTAATGTTGTGTTCTTCGAAAGTCAGTATTTTTTTCCAACTCTTGATACCTCTTCATGTATGTCTTATATCTACTCTGCCCAGTTTTGATGGCTCGTCTCTGCCTATAGTACATTGTGAATGTGGATTAGTGTAAAAAAGACATTCAACAACGTAAGCCTGATATCTCAACAAGCTCTAATAGGTCTTTTCTGGATCATGCTCCTATACTTCAGCCCGTTATTGTTCCACCACCTCATCGATCAACCCATCCTTCTGATCTTCCTAATAAGTATGGGTTACTTGTGATGTTTTCAATGCATCTTCCCCTACTCTTTTGTCCTCTATTTCAATTCCTACTTGTTATGCTAAAGCTATAAAACATGAGTTGGAGAAAGGCTATGCAAGATGAGCTCCAAGTTCTTACCAATAATGACACTTGGAATCTTGTCCTTTGTCCTTCTAAAGTCAAATCCATTGGCTGCAAGTAGGTGTGCTCTGATATGCTCAACTTGAATGGTACCTTGGATCGACATAAGGCCCAGCTGGTGGTCTTGGTAATGGATAAGGGTATAGTGTGGATTATAACAAGAAGTATCCCCTGGTGTCGAAGGTAACTACAATACAGAATGTTCTTGCCATTGCGGCTTCCCATAGTTGGCCTTTACAAGAGATGGATGAAAAATGCCTTCCTCTATGGTGATCTTAAAAGGGCATCTCTATGTAGATTTCACTTGGATTGACTACCTACTCTTCTCAGGATGTGTGTAAGTTGAAGCATTCTTTACATGGATTACAACAAGCTCCTCGAGTATGATTTGACAAGTTTCGGACTTCTTTATTTCTGTTCTCTTTTGTACAGAACTAATATGACTCATCTTTATTTTTTTCATACTACATCTAAAGGCGGCTTGTATATGTGGACGATATAGTCATCATTGGAATTGATTCTAACTTGATTACTCAACTTCAAAAGCAGTGTCATCCCAATCTCTTTATTATCATCATGGTGGAAGTCTCATCTATCTTATGTTGTTCTTCAAGTTAGTCAGTTTATGGCCTCCTCTAGGCATCTTCACATGCCTAATGTGTTGGGAACTGAATAAATCATGCACAGTGAAAATTAAAACAATTTCAATTCCCATACAAGGATTTGCTTTGTGTTTAGATAGAAACTGTGATAGAATTAATACCCTTTATGAATTCCAAAAACTCTTTTACTTTTTCTTGAACTCCAATGATCACGACCTGCAATCCAAGATGTCCAATTGTCCAGCCTCCAATGGTGATCCACACAAAGAACAAGAATAACGGCTAGGGTTTTCTTTACTTGTGCTAGCAAGAATAATGAATTATTTCATATAGTTTTTAAACCCTAGCAGCCTATTAATACAAGTCCAAATGGGCTTGGCCCAAGTCTTAAAGTTAACACGGTCCATTATTTAATTAATTAAATCTGGTCCATGAATTAATTAATCCAATAAATTAATTAATTCAGGCATATTAATAAGCAACCCAATTAATTAATCATTCAATACTTGTCAATTAATTAATTGGTAAAATCTCATTCTTTTGGTTCTCTTTTGTGTGTGACCCATTATATCCTAATCTTGATGCCTAATGACGTAAATTATTATTTTGATCTAATCGAAGTCAATAAATTAAAACACCCCTTCTAATTTATCACTAATTCACATTTGTCGTCCCAGATTGATATTTAGTATTGTGTCAGGGCAATACATGTGCCGGAAAATGTCACGTGGTGTGACAAACCCAAACTTGTTCATTTACCATGAAACTTTAATCCTTTCGTCATATGATCCGATCAATTATGAGATATGAATATGTGTTAATCTCGTTTATCGATCATTTCTTTTATCCCACTGTTAAGTTAATGTAAGTCGAAAACTCATTTTCGACTTATGAGTTCACCTTAGCCAAGGATTTCATTATCAACTTAATTGGATAAAATGTATATCATAATCTCTTATTATCTACGAGTGACGAATCCTCTATCGATCAATCACAACCTTCATATGATTCTTGACATACCCGAACGATACTGTATTGGCGACACTTGGTAGAGAAACATCCAACATCACCAAAGTATGAATGTCCTCATATAAATTATTATGATAACCTTAAGTCAAATGACCAATTCCACTATCGAACATTAGAGATTAACCACTAACACTCAGATAGTTATCCATGTGGAATCTCCTAGTGGGTCTCCAATGTTTTGTTCTAAAACAAAATATCAACGCGTTCATTCAAGTGTCACAATACTTTAGCTTGTGAGATTAGCTACTTACTTCACAAGTAAGAATGTCACATGTGATGGTCTATCCACAATAACGATATCTGTGTCTCGTTCTTACTTCGACCATAGACGATTTAAAATTCAATCATATATATTTGTATCTCACAATCACAACTCCTTGTGATAAACAAAATACCAAGATTTGAATCTACAGATTCTATTATTTAATTTATTAGAATATTAATTCGATTAAATAATAGATATTGTCATATATATATATATATATATATATATATATATATATAAATTAAAAGTGTTTATGCTCAAAGTCGATCGGACTTAGGGCATAACACTTACATAATGTTCATCGTATCATTCGCAATATTCAAGGGTTCCTAACCATGGTTTGTTCTTTTCAGCTGATTCAACTCTTCAACTTGAAGCTTATAGTCATGCTGACCGGACGGGATGTCTCAACACTCATCGGTCTACCGCTTGTTGGTGTATGTTTCTTAGTGATGCCTTAATTTCTTAGAATTGTAAGAGGCAAGATTTTCTAAAGTCTTCTACTGAAATTGAATATAGGGCTATGTCCACTATATGTTCGATAATACTATCGCAATTCAAAGAGCAACTAATCTTGGTTTTCATGTACACCAAGCATATCGAAGTGATTTTTTATTAATATTAGGGAAGCTTTTGATAATCGTGTTCTCTCTCTTCCTCACATCTCCACAGACCTTCAAGTAACTGATGTGTTTACCAAGACAATGGGTCATCAACATCACCAATTTTTGGTTAGTAAATTGCTACCGATCGATCAACAAGCATCAATTTGAGGGGGATGTCACTGACTTAATAGGACAGCTTATTCCAACCCACATACTCTATTATTGTAAAATTATAAACGGTAAATCTTGTATAGTTGTTAGAGATTAATAGGGTAAATAGCTTTCCTTTGTTAACCATATTTTAATCCCTTATGTCACGCCGGTTGATTGCAACAATCAAGCTAGACAGTTTTTTATTTAAAGAGAATCCTCTGAGAAGGAACAATAGTTGGATAATTCCATATTTTGTGAGCCTAGTTATAGATACATCTCTATCTCCATCCTAATATAAGAATATTATAATACCTTCTAAAGAAAAAAAAAATACAAAGAAATACAAGAAAGGTTGAAAAATGAGACGCATTAATCCTTTTCGCCTTTAAGTACCTGAGTGCATTTGTGTTCATACAGAAAATCTCACAGTCGAATGGGGAAAAGAAAACTTAGATTTCATGCCCTTCCCCTATTGTTCGACCAACAGATAGTGCATTTGTGGTCATATGGAATATGTCAACGGCTGATGAAGAAAGAATATCAAATATACACAACCTGGCCCAAGTTTGATTTTTAAGGACAACTTGTAATTGTAAGTGTTATGTCATAGGTCCAATCAACTTTGGAGCATAAACACCTTTAATGTATATATATTATCGATGCATATTTATGGCAATATCTATTATTTAACTGAAATAATATTCTAATAAACTAAATAATAGAATCCGTAGATTCAAGTTTTGATGATTNCATAAACACCTTTAATGTATATATATTATCGATGCATACTTATGGCAATATCTATTATTTAACTGAAATAATATTCTAATAAACTAAATAATAGAATCCGTAGATTCAAGTTTTGATGATTTGTTAATCACAAGGAATTGTGACTGTGAGATACAAATTACATACGACTGAATCTTAAATCGTCCATAGTCAAAGTAATAACGAGATACGGATATCATTATTACGGATAGACCATCACATGTGGCATTCTTACTTGTGAAGTAAGTAGCTGATCTCACAAGTTAAAGTGTAGTGACACTTGAATGAATACGTGGATNTAGGAGTTTGTAAGTGTTATACCCTAAGTCCAATCAACTTTGGAGCATAAACACTTTTAATATATATTATCGAAGCATATTTAAGGAAATATCTATTATTTAACTGAAATAATATTCTAATAAAGACGTGGATGTTTTTGTTATAGAACAAAACATTGGAGACCCGTTGGGAGATTCCACATTGATAACTATTTGAGTATTGGTTAATCTCGAACGTTCGGTAGTGAAATTGGTCCTTTGACTTAAGGTCATCATAGTGCCTTATATGAGGACAGTCATACTTTGGTGATGTTAGATGTTGCCCTGTCAATAGTCGCTAATACAGCATCATTCGGGTATGTCAAGAGTCATATGAAGGTTGAGAATGATCGATAGAGGATTAATCACTCTTAGATAGTAAGATATTAGGATCTACATTTTATCCAGTTAAGTTGATAATGAAATCCTTGGTCAAGGTGAATTCATAAGTCGAAAATGAGTTTTCGACTTACATTGACTTAACAGTGGAATAAAAGAAATGATCGATAAATGAGATTGACACATGGATATATCTCGTAATTGATCGGATCATATGATGAAAGGATTATAGTTTCACGATAAATGAACAAGTTTGGTTTTATAACATCACGTGACATTTCCCATCGCATGTATTGCCCGACACATTGTTAGATGTCAATCTGGGATAACGAATGTGAATTTGTGATAAATTAAAAGCGGTTTTAATTTATCGACTTTGATTAGATCAAAAAAATAATTAATGTCGTTAGACATCGCGATTGGGAACCTAATAGGTCACACACAAAAGAAAATCAGAAGAATGAGAACCAGCAATTAATTAATTGACAAGTGTTGGATAATTAATTAATTGTGTTGCTTATTAATATGCCCGAATTAATTAATTAGATTAATTAATTTATGGATCAGATTTAATTAATTTGATTAATTAAATAATGGATCAGGTTAAGTTTAAGAGACGGGCCAAGCCCACTTGAACTTATAATTAATAGGCAGCTAGGGTTTGGAAAACAATATGGAATAATTCATTATTCTTGTTAGTACAAGAAAAGAAAACACTAGCCGTCATTCTTGTTCTCTGTGTGGATCACCATTGGAGGCTGAACAATTGGACAGTTTGGATTGCAGGTATTGATAATTGGAGTTCAATAAAAAGTAAAGGAGTTTGTGAAATTCATCAAAAGTATTAATTCTATTACAGTTTCTATNTAGCCATCATTCTTGTTCTCTGTGTAGATCACCATTGGAGGCTGGACAATTGGACAGCTTGAATTGCAGATCGTGATCATTTGAGTTCAAGAAAACGTAAATGAGTTTGTGGAATTCATCAAATGTATTAATTCTATCACAATTTCTATCTAAACACAATGTAGATCCTTGGTGGGAATTGAATATTGTTTTAATTTTCGCTGCGCGTGATTGATTCAGTTCCCAACAGTGATATCAAAGCTCACTTTGTATTTGTTAGAAATTGTTTTGCATGTTTGAACAATCAAAAGTTGATTGTTATTATTTTTCCTAAATCTAACAATTTAAAAAAATTAATTCTATATTCAAAAATCTGTTTTTGAAAAGATAATAAATTTTTGGGTCGAAAAAATTGGATCTAAAAAAAAAGGGGGGGGGAAACGGGTGGCGGCGATGTCATCGCTGCCGGCGGTGACAATGTCGTCGAAAGGCGGCGCGCGCTGCTGGTGGGATATCCCTGCTGCCAATAAATGGCAACAGCAGCACAAACGCCGCCATGCGGTGGATGCCGCCGCTGTTATTCTATGCGGCGCCGGGGATAATAAAACAAAAAAAAAAACATTTTTTTTTGTTTAAGGTTACAGACAGGTGGTTTGAGGTGGGAGCGGGTCCTCTGGTGCAATTTCTGAAATTACAGGCCCTCACATGCAATTATGATAAATGGGTCAATATGCAATTTTTAAATGGAGGGCCTATCGTGCAATTAAGGAAATTGAAGTAGCTGCTTTTAATTTAAAACTTGGGTCAATTTGCAATATTCAAAAGTGTTTTGAATTTAAATATTAAAATGGTTTTAAATTAGATTTTAAAATGGTTTGACTTTAAATTTTCAAATTTTGACCCGTTTAAAATTATATTTTAAAATTAACAACTTTTTATATTTTCGTTAAAATTGGATTTTAACTTAAAAATTAAACTTTGACCCAAATTTGAATTTTATTTTATTTAGGTGTTTTATCCTAAATTAAAATGTTAATTCAATTTAAATTAGAGTTTGACTCTAATTTAGTGTTTAATTAAAATTTGATTTTAATTAAATTATCCACCCTAATGTATTCATGAAATGGAGTTGGACTCCAATTTGACATTTAATTAAAATCTGATTTTAATTAAAATTCTCACCCTAAAATTTTATTGAATTAGAGTTGGACTCTAATTTGGTATTTAATTAAAANGTGCTTAATTAAAATTTGATTTTAATTAAATTATCCACCCTAATATATTCATGAAATGGAGTTGGACTCCAATTTGACATTTAATTAAAATCTGATTTTAATTAAAATTCTCACCCTAAAATTTTATTGAATTAGAGTTGGACTCTAATTTGGTATTTAATTAAAATTTGATTTTAATTAAATTGTTTCGCTCTAATATCTTGGAATTAGAGTTTGACTCTCATTTTTGTATTTTAATTAAAATTTGATTTTAATTAAATTCAACCGCCTTAAGTTTTAAAATTAGAGTTAAACTCTGATTTGATAATTAATTCGAATTTGAT
>CAIGRP010057438.1:0-17149 GCA_903798385.1 Fraxinus cuspidata | reverse complement strand
GGCTTAGATAAAGCTGCGGTCCTTGGCATACGGAGTGGGTCATCACCACTCAAGAAATCATACACTAGTGATGACAACCTTGGGGAATTAGATTTGCTTATTACATCTACCATCTTTGACACACATTCGTCAAAGCCGAGTTGGATATCAAAAGAAAAGGGAAGCCGTAATTCTGTCAGGTATCAACTCTATTGTGAAGTATGGATGAGCAGCGAATAAACATTAAAAAGTTGAGCATCTTAAAGAAATTCAATCAAATGCGGGTCGATATAAAAGCACTGTAAGAATCTTAGTCGATATGCATAAGAGTCGTACATTAATCTAAGGGTTTTGCTATGAGTGGCATTCAATATACACTCCCTTGGACATGGGCCCCCGAGGGTGTGTACACCAGTGTACAAGTAGCAAAACACTTAATCTAATTCTATTTAAAAATGTTTCACTTGTTCTTATACCGATGTGAAACAATTGTACTGACTTTAAGATGTATAAATTGTAGGGTTTTTCTTTTATTAATGTTTCTATTTTTTTACGTAGATATCATTTTTCGTCATCTTTCAATCTTTTTTTTTTTTCGAAAATGCAGAGCTAGGCACCCAAATACTAACAAAAATCTCTTCAACCCCCACACCAATTTGGGTTGCCAAGCTGAACCTTTTTTGAAACCATATACGATTTTGAACCAAAACAAACTAATCAAAACTACAAAAATGGAAATCTAAATTTCGAAGACAATGGGTCCAATTGAACATATGGGTCGTATGTTCGATTGATTTCATAAGTGTACTGATCATGACAAGTAGTAAAATGAGTTTATTAAGTTCAAATATCATTCTACAGATACTACTACTATTTCTTATAAATTTTTACATTAATCTAGCTTTAATTTTATTTAAAATAGTAACCAAGTATCAATTCAAGATTTTGTTTTATAATTAAAATTTTACTAAATTACACTGGGGTGTATTTAATTAGGACATTTGAAAACTTTGATGAACATTTTTAAGTGATGACTTTTGTAGATTTCATGGATTTTTTAGAGATTTGTATAGAATTAGTGGAAGTATTTTGTAAATTTATAAATAGATAGAATTTATGTGGATCTAGTGTAATATTGTAAAATTGTCACCCCCTCTCCTTCCTTCCTCCCCTATATAATAAAAAAATAATTTAAAAAGAATAAACATTTGAGACCTTAATTAAATAAATAAATAATAATAATAATAATAATATATAAAAAATAAATTTAATATTCAATATTATTAATATAATATACCTTTAAATAAAAGATAAAAAAATATATATATTTAAATTTAATTATAAATTTGTCTATATAAATTTTTATAATTTAATTGAAAATAGATATTTTTTAGAAAAAGAAAAAAAAGTTCTAAAAATACAATTTAATTTTTTCTTAGAAAATAGAAATAAACATAAAGAGAGAGAAAGAAACATATCAATAGAAAAATAAATTTTAATCATAACTATAATGTTTGTAGAAGGGAAAAAGAAATAGAAATATTGAAAAAAAAAAATACATATTAATTTCTTTTTTTGTTTTTTGTTAAAGTTTCCAAAATTTTGTGATTAATGAGAAACAAATTTTGAGATTTTATTTGAGTACTTTCTGCTTAAAAGTTAGTAACATGGAGACTTTTATAGAAGTCTCCAAAAGTCATAAAAAATTGAATACCCCAAAATTTATAAAGACTTATAAAAATGTTTAATTGTATACACTGTAACTTTTAGAGACTTTTTAAAAGTTTGTAAAAGCCTCAATTGAATACGCTAATACTTTTAGAGAGTCTCCAAACATGTACATTGAACACCCCTAAACTTTTTAAATATCAAAAAGTTATTAAAAGTCTCAATTGAATACACCCCCTTAAGCCACTGTTTGGTACCCATTCATTTTTTCTTTTTCTTTTTTTTTTAATTTTAAAAAATGAGTTTTGAATAGTGTTTGAAGAGAGTGTGTAGTTAAAAAGTAGGGAAATTGTTTTGAGTTTATGAGTAGAATATTCTATTATATGAATATGTGGTTAAAAATAAGTCTTAGAAAAAAAAGTTCGGAAAGAATGAGAATCAAGCAGAGGGTAAGGTATTCTACTTATATAACATTTGAGAAGATTGTGAAATTAAATAATCAGAATTTCCGATTTCACTTGAGTTGTTTAATTATTCTAATTCCAATTCATTCAACTCATTTTCATGTGTTAACAATCGAATTAACCTATTATATCTAGTGATCTCTCTCAAGCAAAATTAGCCCTTTTCATAAATCCAAATTTACTACACCAGAGATATAAATTTATGCACATACGAATGTTTTAACCTAGAGAAATTTTACCCAGATTGCATAGCGTATAATTATTTCCCGATCTCTTATAATACATACGTTGTTTATTGCACGAGCTAGATTAGTACATCACCTCTTGATTTCAATATTGTTCCTAAATTAATCAATTGATGGCAGGCAAGTGAAAGCATTTAAATTAACAATACATATTTAATACATATTTATAGCCCAATAATAACTATTCAAGATAGTGGTGAATTGGTTTTTAAAACATTTTCAAAAAATAATAAGCGATGAATAAAATGGAAGAAATTATGCAAATGATACAATTATGGAGTTCAATCCAAAGCAATGATCTACGTCCTTCGTTACCAAGCTATCGGGCATGAACAATGTCTTTTTACTATATTGATTGACTTATAGTGCAATCCAACTCTTTACAACGCTTTCGATGACTTACAAACAATGAGCGTCACTCCTTATACAATATTAAACTTTATGATACCTCAATATGACTTATACTATTGAGATTTACGGGATCTCAATATGACCCACACGGTGACCTACAACAAGGAGCATCGGTCCTTATACTATTGAGCTTTTACGGGACCTCAATATGACCCATAAGTTTAAAGAAATGATTTTACAATGAGATTTCTCTCATAATAAATTATACAAATGAATTTAGCACTAAAAGATACTAACACTTCAATGAACATAAACAATTAATACCTCAAGTGTTGGACGAAAAATTTTGATAAACATGGTCATTAAAAATTAGATTCAATCAATTAAAATTTTTCAAAGAGGAGATGAGAATCAAATGCAATTTAAGTTCAAAAATTTTCTCAAAATATTTATCTCTTTTAATGAGCGATGTAACAAATTAAGTTCTAAAATAGAGATGAGAAACCTTGAAAAATATGATAATTAAAAGTTTGATTCAATTAATCCAAATTTTTAATATGAAGAAGTAGAAGAAATAGATGCAATGTAAGTTCAAAACCTTTTTTCAAAATATATCTCTCTTTTATGAATTATAAAAATAAGTGAAGTACAAAAAAAGAGATGAAAAACTTTGATAAAGATGATGAATAGAGTTTGAATCAATCAAAATTTTTTATATGAATAAATAAATGAAATGAATGTAACGTAAGCTTAAATAATTCTCTCAAAATATATCTCACTTAATTCTCTTGGAAATCTTGTAAAGAATGGAAAGAGTGAGCGTATTTATAGAGTTCAAAAAATAAACTGTCGAACAAAACAACCAATTAGATGACCAAAATAGACGTTATGCATATGAAATTTATCAGTCAAATTTAGACTGTTGTATCAACTGGACATCCGCCTTTTACGATTTTATAGAGGAAGATTTTGCAATACTTTCTGGAGATCGGGACGACCATTCGGATGTCCAATTGTTTCGGCTGATTTTCTCATTTTTTTACCCAGATTGATCCAATTTGAATATTTTGACAAATGTAGACTTTTGAAAGGTATTTTTAATTAGTTTTCAAGGTAAAAGATGTTTTAAAAATATGATCTAAGTTTAAATACCATTTATCTTGTTTCGAAAGTTAGCTCTTAGGCTCTCGCTTTTATCTTTCATTGCTCTTGATCTTGATCTTTCTTTGACGTTTGTTTTATAAGATCTTTTGATGACAATCGATCAATTTATCATTGAATGATTTGAAGACTATAATCAATTAAAATTTAATTGTTAGTAAATAAGATTAATTTATTTGTTATAATTTAAACTTTAAGGTTATAATCAACTATAGATCAACAATATTCGTGTTGCATAACGTTTAGGAATTAAATAAATATTAAAATTCTAAGCTACATTGTCATCCTAACAAAAAAAATGTATATAATCACTCATAATGTTGGAATTAAACAAATAAAAGTTAAAATACATCATTGGAATTAAATTATACTGAACAAGATAAAAATCACTTCAAACTATTATTGTTCTTCACAATACGTTCTTCATCTACTTCTTGATTATTGTAGATCTCCTACTAATTCGTTTACAGTACATGATTAATTCCAAAATTCTTGCACATTTGTCAATGATTTTTGTGAACAAAATTGTGGGAATTGTGTTTCCAATAGTCTGTTCAATTCCTCCTCTCTTTCTTTCCTTTTGTTCTCGGCCCTTCTTTTTCCTTTCCTTTCCTTGGGCAGGGTCAATACTCAAAACCACCCATTATATTTCAGATATTTTGTAAATAGAACCATTCGAGTCATTGTAGATATTGGAACCAAATCCAAATCGTTAGTTGCGGTTCGATTTCGATTCTACCCATATCATTTTTTATATACATTTAATAAATATTTATACTCAAAAATATTTGTGCAACGAAGAAAATTCAACTAAGAAATCTTCAAGAAGCAAAATAGTGAATACTAAAAAATCATGAAAATAAGAGAAAATAAAAACATCAAAAATTAAATTATAATTGGAGAAAAAATTATTTTTTCCTAATAAATCTTATTCGATCATAAGCAAGGCATACTAGAGCATATAATTTAATTATGAACAATAATTAAATTCTTCTACTCTTAAAATGAACTGACATAAAAAAAAATACTAATTAGATAATGCTGTAAAAAGTGAGAAAAAGAGAGGAGGGAATAAAGTCAATAGACTTGTGTGTGTATTATAATGAGAATCAAATCCCTATATTTTTAGGAAAGGAATAGGGATACATATGGTAATAATTTCTAGAGTTACAGTGGTACAATTGTCATTCACCAATAACTTACCATTTACAATACTCTCCCTTGACTGACACATTACAAAATGTTTGCCTCGTTAAAATCTTGCTTGATAAAAATTTAATGGAACAAAAAAATCAAACGAAGGAAAAAGAGCACAGTTATTTTGAAATATTAAAGATAAATGCTGCCCCATTAAAACCTTGCTAGAAAAACTCAGTGGGATAAAACCTAAGCGAAGGAAAAATAGTATAGCTACTCCCCTTGATGTTGATCAGTGAAAATCTTTTAGTCAACGTATTCCAATCTTGTGAACCAATTTCTTGAATGTAAATGTTGGCAGTGCTTTTGTAAATAAATCAGTCACATTGTCAGTTGAACGAATTTGTTGAATATTGATGCCGCCATTTTTTCTGAAGCTCGTGTGTATGAAAGAATTTCAGAGAAATATGCTTCGTTCTGCCTCATTTGATATAGCCTTCTCTCAGTTGTTCAATACAAGCAGCATTGTCTTCATACAAAATTGTTGGACTATTTTTTGTTGAAATTAACCCGCATGATACTTGAATAAGATAGGTCATGTTCCTCAACCACACACATTCTCGACCTGCTTCATGAATTGAAATAATTTCAAAATGATTTGAGGAGTTTCTGTCAAGAATTACTACACATATCCCCATGATATAGTTATTCCTCCACATGTAAGCACGTATCCTATTTGTGATTTAGATTTATGTGGGTCAGAGAGGTAATCTGCATCTGCATATCTCACTAAAACAGATCCCGACTTTTGAGAATAAAATAATCTCAAATTAATAGTACCCTTTAGGTAACGAAGAATATGCATAAAACCATTCCAATGTCTTTGTGTTGGTTTAGAGTTATATCTTGCAAGGAGATTTATAGAAAAAACTATGTCGGGTCGAGTACAATTTACAAGATAAGTCAATGCTCTAATTGCACTGAGATATGGTACTTCAGGACCAAAAATCTTTTCTCCATCTTCAAGTTGACGAAAAGGATCTTTTTTAATCAAGTGATCGAACAACTATAGGTGATGTCAATGGATGTGCATTGTCCATATAAAATCGTTTTAAGACTTTTTCTGTATATGTAGATTGATGAACAAATAATCATTCTCGAAAATATTCAATCTGCAACCCGAGTCCGAATTTGATTGTTCCCAAATCTTTCATCTCAAATTCATTTTTCAAATAATCTGCAGTTTTGTTGAGCTCTTCAGGGGTTCCAATTAAATTTAAGTCATCAATATAAACTGCTACAATTGCAAATCCAATATTTGTTTTCTTTATGAAAACACATGGGCAGATATCGTCATTTTTATAGCATTCTTTCAACAAATATTCACTAAGGCGATTATAACTCATGCGTCCAGATTGTTTCAATCCATATAATGATCTTTGCAATTTAATTGAGAACATGGTTCTCGGGCATATATCATTTGTTTCTCACACTTTAAGTCCTTTAAGAACTTTCTCATGGTTTTCGAACATGTATCATTTGTTTCTCGCAATTTAAGTCCCTCATATACTTTCATATATACGGCACTATCAAGTGAACCATACAAATAGGCAGTCACTACATCCATAAGGCGCATATTGAGCTTTTGTGACATAATCAGACTAATTAAGAATATAAAAGTTATGGTGTCCATTACGAGAGAATATATTTTCTCATAATCAATTCCTGAGAAACATTGAGCTACGAGTCGGGCCTTGTATCTTGTAATTTCATTATTTTCATTTTTCTTTCGTACAAAAACTCATTTGTATCCAACAGGAATTACATTTTCAGGTGTTCGAACTACATGTCCAAATTTGAATTCTTCAGAAGTTCCAATTAAATTTAAGTCATCAATATAAACTGCCAATTACAAATCCAATATTTGTTTTCTTTATGAAAACACATGAACATATATCGTCATTTTTATAGCATTCCCTCAACAAGTATTCGATAAGGCGATTATACCACATGCGTCATTTTATTTGCCCAATTATTACTTAGATTGATATATTTCAATACATTTATTTCGATATCCTCACTATATGAAGCGGTACATTATGCACAAAAATGTCGTTGACAACTTTTTTGATTCTATTTTCTTTTCACATTATGACATAGTTTACTGAGATATCTCATTTTTTATTATTTCAGGTACCTGAACCTCTTCTGGGGTTTTATAATATGTTATGTCTAAATAGTCATTAAGAGTATATACCTCCTTAATAAGACCATCTTCACCATTTGCTCCGTTTTTGTTTGGAGGATTTTGTAATAGAATCGAATATCATCACGCTTTAGTTGTGCCATAATTTTATCAAATATAATATTAATGAATTTTCCTTCCAAGAGTCAATTCGAGTTGGGGCATTTAAAACTAATATGTGAGATTGTTAATCTCTTTGGTCAGTAAATGCATCTAAATGAATTATCTTTCGAACTTTTGGTTCGAATTTTCTTTTGCGAGGATTTAGATAATGATGCATTTGTATATTATTTTCAACTTCTTAATTCTTTCCCCTAATGCTGAGAGAATTGTCAAATCAAATTGACAATCATTTTTACTGAGTTATAAAATATCACCCATTTGGGATAAGGGTTCATATTACGCATTTATTCTCAACATTTTTTAATTTCCATCTCGATTAATTTTACATATACTACACTATCGAAATAATTTGATGGAAAAATTAGGCTCTGGCCATAAGCCAAGTTATAACTAGGAGAACTATGATGTTGACATGATGTGTAATGGCATTCCCTAAACTGAAATGGGAAGTCAATTAAATTAATTGGAGGGGTTTAACAAACAATAATGTTAAACCATTTACCGACATCTCAACCAATACTTCCCATTTCAGTTTAAAAAGATCACTAATATTAAAAAGACACCCCGTCTTAATTGTATAATTAGAAAATTACGCTCATAATTTGAGTAGCACTTTCGCAAAGTTCAGGTTGCGAACACCATGCAATTATCTAATATTTGTATCAAATCTATTAGATACAAATAATATCTAGATGGTCAATATGGAGGGTGAGGAGGCCCCATATATCACCCTAATTAATCTTCAAAAATATAGGGAATTCAATCCTTATTTAACAAGTAACGATCAATGACCAATTTTCAATAAAGAGAACAAACATCAAATATGATGTCATTCGATTGAAGAATCATCCAGTTCTCCATTGAATATCAATTTGAATATTTAATTTCGCATCATTATTGATCGAGTGATGGTCTAACTGGTCATGCCAAACAACAAAGTCAAATTGAACTTCTGGTTCAATATAAGATACAATTCAATTATTTAATTTCGAAAAATATGATGTCCTTATAACATTAATTACATATTGTCATTCAAGGATAAACATGAATTCAAAATGATACATTCTTCTAAACATGTGCTACTTCGAGAGCACGTTATATTTATCATTGCTCATTCAAAAGCAATATGTTAATATTCTTCTGAATTATTTTGAAAATTATAGTTCATGCTCTTTAGGAGCAAGTAATATTCTTCTAGAATATTAATTATGATATTGTGCAACTTCAGGGACAACAATGAACTATTATTTCGAAACATTAGCTCTTCAAAATCCATATATTTGCTTCTTCAAGAGCAATATATCAATATTCTTCTGAAATATTGAAATCGGACTGTTATGCTCTTCAGGATCAATAATGGTATAAAAAATTATTTTTGAGGAGTTAAAATACAATTTATTTTATTTAATTATGTTCTTCGAGAGTAAGTAAAATCTAACTTGAATATTAATAACAGTGTGCTATTTCAGGAGCAACAATATTTATAATAGACAAATTTATGATTAATATTCTTCTGGAAGAATATCTAAAAATATTTAATTATCATATAGATATAATATGAATTTATATAGAAAAAATAATTACCAAAAATGTATTAGCAAAACAATCTTCCAAACATGCGTTAGGAAAAAAATTTTCATATACCGAATTTAATGGTAGAATATTGTAGAATGAAATACATTCAATGAAAACATTTATTAATGCAAAAATTTTGATGGCAGTTTATATAAACATGAATTAATTCAAAGACATGTGATTAAGTAGAAACTGGTGAATTCGGCTTCATACGATTAATTCAAAGACGTGATTTTAAGTACAGACATGAATTATAAAGATTGTACCTACATGAATTCAAGATATAAATCATAGATCATCCATATGTACATACATGAATTGACTAAATTCTATATAAACAAGAAAACAAACATTTATATATATGTGAATTGAAAAATCAAGTTAGAATTTAATTACAAGTCTGAACCATTATATGTATGTGTATATTAAAAAAAATTCACATGTCACTAAATTAGTTTTGGTACATGTGGTAGATGATTATGCTTAAAAATTTACCTCCTTCATTAAACTTTGAAAAATTAAGTTATCGTGCTGATAACGTGTTTTAAAAAGTGATAAAAAGAGAAGAGAGCATACTAGTCAATAGAGTTGTATGTATTATAATGAGAACCAAATTCCTATATTTATAAGGAATGGATAGGGATACATTTGATAATAATTTCTTAGGCTGCATTGTTACAGTTGTCATTCACTAATAACTTACAATTTACAACAAATACATAATTATATAGTATCAAAAAATTACTGTCCACATATTGAACTCGCTCTGTTTGAATAAAAAAATGAAAAATTGTATTTAAAAAAGAGAATCACGAACTCAAGATAACAGAAAAGGTACACCACGGCCCAAGAAATGAATATATATATATATATATATATATATATATATATATATATATATTGAGTTCAATTGTCATGTTTTATGAAAAAAATCACTTAAATTTCTTAGAAATATAAGAAAGTAAAAAGCTCGAATTGTAAAGAATAAACGTTTTGATTCATTAACTTACACCACAACCTAAATTGAACTTTTTGATTCATAAAAAATCCAAACTGTAAAGGTTAACCTGTAATAACATCTGAGATGCAGCAATCTGATATGAGACAAAATGTAAGAAAATGAGTTATTCTTGATTTCTTAGAGTTAGAATATGGAGTTTTAGACTAATTACTACCCAAATTAGGGCTTTATGTTTTATATTTTTTTTTATCCAGCTTATAAATTGTAAATAAAAAAATTATATAAAAATCAGTTCCAACCAGATACACACGGTTCTAGTTCGAAACCAATAATCGAATCGGACCTAGGCAGTTATCGGATCTCGATTTTAGTTCCTAATTTATGTTTTTTGGGAACTGGATCGAAACCTCCGATTTCGATTCAATCTCGGTTTTAGATCGGGAGATTTGGTTCCGGTTAAAATGTTCAGGTTTAATAGATTGCGTGGTTGAAAAATTTTAAATTTCATAAAATATGTGATTAAAATTAATTATTGGTTTTAAATTAATTTTTAATTCATATTTTTAAATATATAAAACATGAGCTAAATATATAGTATGATAGACTTCACACCATCTAATATTTATTTATTTATTTTGGAGACAACTTTGTTCTACAATTCCACGTGAATATTTTTTGAATTTAATTGGCTGTTGGATGGCCAGGGCAGCCATGATGCAAATTGCTGCACTTATGGGCCCGTTTGAGCATCTGGAACATTTCTCCCTTGATTATTAAGCCTTCAACTAAAAAAATTAATTAAAATTTAAATCAAAATCAATAATTAATTATAATCAATATGGAATTCACCACTTTTTAATCATATATTTCATCAACTTTTATCAAAATCTGCTAAAAATTTAAATTTTATCCAAACCGAAAAGGGCTAAATATATTCTCCATATTGACAAGGAAAACGAGAATGTCAAAGAGACTTTCTAAATTCAAAATGATCTCTATTTAAAAGAGCCAATGCATAAATATGTTAAATAAAATGAGGAAAAAATAAATGTTAATTATAAAATACAAAATAGAGAGCATTCTCTCTAAATTTAAAGATATTTTCTATTATATAGTATTCTAAAAAGTGTAAAACGTAGCTAAACGTAGAAACAATGTTTCCAGCTTTATGAGTTTAAGCGAACCTAAAGTAACACCTATAAGTAAAAATGTGTTTTCTTATTTTTAATATTATTTTAAATTTTAAATTATTTTTAAATTAATTCAATAATTACAAATATACATATCAAACATCTAAAATTATAAAATACTATATTTACTTAATAATTAATAAAATTAGTCAATTATATAATTTTCAAGTTTCAGAAATATAAAAATTAAACAATTTTTTATAGTTTCAATTTTCAACTAGACAAGTCACACTTAATAGATTTATACGAACATTATACATGCTTTCAAAATTTTCAACAAAATAACGAGTCTCAAGATCGTAATTACATATGTAGATAACACTGTAACTTAACCTATTTAACTCTTTGTCGAATAAATCATTTTTAACTTTTGTACAGATATAGTCTTTTAAAAACTTGAAATTAAAGTCAAATAGATTTTTTAAGAAAATAAAAACTAATAAACTAAAGTCAAATAGAAAAAAAATTTAAAAAATAAAAAAATAATAAAGAGCATTTAGGGAAGACGAAAGAGAATTTAACTGTTTAAGAATTGAAAAAAAAACATATAGGTACAAAGCGAGGTATTTGCCCAATTTTCGAGTCTAAGAGGTGCCTAGACTCTATCTAGGTGAGCTTTTTAAAACATTACTTTTATATAATGTATTCTTTATATATAGAAAGCATTTTGGAAATGTTCTTACGATAATAATGTTATATAGCATCATTTGTGATAGAAAATGGTATTTCATTAAATTTATCGTATGATGGTGTAAAATAACATTACTCTATAAATTAAGTTGTTTAGTCCCATAGTAGCGAGAGTAGTAATAATAATATGAATTGAAAAGACGATACTGATACAACTCACGATTTAAGACAATTCACCCTCAAGTGAGAACTTGTAAGGGTAAATGCAAATTTGGTTAAATATAAAAATATTAACCAACATATAAGGTATGAATTATTTCTCTAATAAAATTAAACTTTTGAGATGATAATTCGACATATGATAAGAGCTACATCCACTAGTTGTTGTACAATTCATTATTACAAAGAAGAGGATTATAATTTGCGAAGAACTCATGTTTATGTTTTGTTCTCTCTACAAGAAAAAGACACTCGACTCAATATCCTTCATTTGTATGAACTTCCCAATATACGCCTATACATTAGGTTGATTCAAAGTCGAAGAGAAAAGTGAATGGTATAATTACGTACCGTACATCCAAATGTCAATGTAATTTATTTTTTTTCGTAGTTTCTTGTGGGCAATTTAACTTAATAGTGAACTTTTATTTCAAAGAATAATTGAATAATAATGACAAAATATCAAACGAATGAACTAATATACAGGAAATAACCTGCAGAAAGAATGTCTAATGTGATAACCTAAAAAAACAATGTATGGGAATTATAAATACAATGGTCAACAAGACATCATAACCTTAAACTCGTCAATTTGCATTCATCAATGGTTTTTGATTCTCCTAATCTACTAAGCATTCTCTTCAAACTCTTTGGTGTTATACTGCCACTTCCCTCCATTTCGTACATCCTAAAGGCCTCCTTCAAATTATTTGCCTTTCTTCTTCTCCAACTCCTTCGAATAGCTTCACAAAATCCTCCAAACACAATAATCCATCATATTGCTTTTTTTGAGTTGTTCATATTGCTTGTGTTTGTCCATTATATGGTTAGCTAAAACTAGGCTCAACCTTGAACAAATGGTGCAATCTTCAAAGCTAGAGTACAGTAGGAACACGAGGTAGAATACCAAATGCCAATAAAATTAGAAAACAGATAAAATTGGTCCACAAGAAAATTTTAGGTCGATCTCAAACTTGTTAGAAATAAGCATTTGTTTGTTGCCATTGAAGCCAGATATGCTCCCAGTGTAAGTGTTATGATATATGTCCAATCAACTTTGAATATAAACATTTTTAATATATATGTGTGTGTGAATGTATGTGTGAGTGTGTGTGTGTGTGTAATTGAAGCAATTTATGGTAAGATCGATATTTTAATTGATATAATATTCTTATAAATTAAAAAATAGAATTCGTGGATTTGAGTCTTAATAATTTGTTAATCACAAGGAGTTGTGAAGTAAGTAACTGATCTTAGAAGCTATAATGTGGTGACATTTAAATGAACATGTGAATGGTTAATCTTTAACATTCGATAGTGGAATTGGTCATTTGACTTGATGTCATCATAGTGCCTTACACGAGGACAGTCATAATTTGGTAATGTTAAATGTTGCTATGAAGAATTGGTCATTTGACTTGAGTCATCACAGTGCTTGGCCCCATAGATGGGGCACCAATGGGCAACGATGCTATCGGTGCCCATCGCGGCTGAACAGCGACGACGAGCACCACTTCTTCGATGCTGCTGCAAAGGAAGCACTGCACGACCCGCCTCCTATTGTGGGCTTGTAGTAGCCGCTAGGCATGGCCCCACCGCGGAGGAAGTAAAGCAATTTCATTAGGGCTTTTCGAATCGAAAGGTTGAATTGGAGACGGGGTTTCAGCTACAATTTAAGGAATTGTACGCCCCTATTTGCAATATGATTTTAGGGCCGTTTTTCAATATTTGATGTTGAGAACTCTAATTTAGTATTTAATTAAAATTTAATTAAATTAAATTATCCACCTTAATACATTCTTGAAATTAGAGTTAGATTCTAATTTGACATTTAATTAAAATTTGATTTTAATTAAATTTTCTCACCCTAAATTTTTTCTTGAACTTAGAGTTGGACTCTAATTTGTTATTTAAATAAAATTTAATTAAATTAAATAAGTTCTTCGTAATTACATGAAATTAGAGTGCACTCTATTTTGACATTTAATTAAAATTGGATTTTTATTATATTACCATACTCTAAAATTTTATGGAATTAGAGTTGGACTCTAATTTGATATTTCATCAAAATTCAATTTTAATTAAATAAATTCGCCTTAAATTTTGGAATTAGATTTGAACTCTAATTTAGTATTAAATTAAAATTTGACTTTAATTAAATAATTTCGCCCTATAATTGTGGAATTAGAGTTGGATTCTAATTCTTATTTAATTAAAATTTGATTTTAATTAAATAAATCCGCTAGTTAAATGAATGAATTAATTTGATTAATTAATTATTTAACTGTTCAGATCCATTTATCTAAATGAGTTTAGACGATATTAATTGTTAGAAACGTAAAAACATGTTTGCATATAATATTAGATATTATATAGAAAAATATTTATATGATGAATGTCTTATTAGTGGGTGATTATGGACTCTATCATTTGGATGTATTGAATGGTTAGTTTTATTCATGTTACTTTATGGGCCTTTATTTATTTATGGAATTGCGATTCCGTTATTATGGGCATGCCTGCCACTAGTATAGAATACAAATTACAGCTAGATTAATTGAAGAAACAAGAAAATGATGAGAACATAAAGATGGAGCATTGTATGATCCAATGTGATACACCCTCGTATACTGAAGATGTTGACTACATTGAGAAGTTGTCTTAATTGAGTTCAGTAATGAACCACGAACTAAGTATAGACTTGGTTCTGCAATCTCTGCTAAAGAGTTATTCATAGCCAACTATGAATTTAACATGAATAAACTTTAATGTACACTCATTGAATTGCTGAACATGCTTAAAACTGTTAATTCCAATATATAAGTTTGTTGTGAGCAAATCTTAGTCATAGATTCGTCTAACCAAGTCTAAAGGATGCATTGGGAAAGCAACCAAGATGGTTAAGACCGTTAAAGCGAATAAGAAAAATACCAAATCTAATGACCCTTATTATCATTTTAGAACGATAGGTCATTGGAAAAGAAATTGCAAAGTTTATATCTACTTCATTAGCTTCTTAGTTAGTAGATACCAGATATGGATCTCATATTTATAAATGGAGAAGTTGACCTAAACGTTAAAAATGAGCAAATGTTGCTTCATTGCCTGGAAGTGCATACTTCTTGCCATTGAATTTAGATTTAGTATTAGATTAGAGAAATGTTACTTTGTACCCACCATTACTAGACTATTAAATAAATTTCATGTTTGGACATGAATTATTTTAATGTTAAGGACATTTTTTGTTCTTTTTTATCTTGATAAGATCTTAATGGTTATGGTAAATTACAAAATGACATTTCTATTTTAAATATTGAGTATTCTATAATCAATAAATTGAAAGGCACAAAAATGATCATCTGAACAACACCTATATCTGTCATTACAGATTTGGTCACATAAATGAGAATATAATTCCAAAATTACATGGAGATGTCCATTTGGGTCAAACGATTTTGAATCATTTGACAAATGAGAAACTGTCTGTTAGGCACAATAACCAAATCCCATTTTACTTGAAAATGTGAAAGATTTGCATAATTACTAGGTCCAATATATAGTGATGTATGTTGGCCCATATTAATTAATGCTAGATTAAGTCTCTCTTATCTCATCACATTTACTAACGACTATTTCAGAAATTGTCATGTATATTTGATGAAATTTAACCATGAAACTCTTGAAATGTTCAAGGGATTCAAGCTAGAAATAGAGAAACAAGTAGGTAAATGCATTCTCATACTAAGACTTGATCAAAGTGAAGAATATCTAAAAGTAAGAATTTTAGATTATCTAAAAGAGAATATGATTCTCTCATAGTGAATTCCTCCACATACACTGTAACATAATAGTGTATCTAAAAGGAGGAATCATACACTGTTAGTATAGTGCAATTAATAACAAATCATGCAAACCTTTCAAAATATATTTGGGGTCATGCACTGATTACCATGTGCCACACACTAAATCATGTCTCATCTAAGTCGGTTGACAAAATTTATATGAGTTATGGAAAGACAGAAGGTCTAACTTATCTCATATTTAAGTTTGGGACCGTGACGCTTATGTAAAAGTACACTGAATTGGATAAGTTTGAAACTAAATCCAAAAAAAATAAATATTCGTGAGATATCCAAAAGAAATATTTGGATATTAATTCTAAAATCCTATTGAGAAGAAAGTGTTCGTCTCACGACATACCATCGTCCTAGATAAAGAGTTTACTCTAGGAGAGTTAGAGTAAAATAGAACTTGAAGGAGTTCAAGAGTTCATAGATATAGTTGTCTAAGTAGATAAATCTGAGTCTAATCTAACACCTGTTGAGGTACATACTCTTGACCAAGAAGTAAAGATTTTTTAGGACACGTGAGCTCCATGTAAATCTTGTAGGATTATTCGATCTCCTAGAAGGTACGAATCAGGCATTACTAATCGATGATGATGAGCCAACTAATTACGCAGAAATAAAGTCAAGTGTTGACTCAAAGAGATGGTAGATTCTATAAAATTCGAGATAAACTAGATGTGGACAAGGTTTAGACCTTGATCGACCAACCCGATGGAAAAAACCCATAGGTTGTAAATGGGTTTACGCGAAAAGGTCGACATGGATGTAAAAATCCATAGATACAAAGCAAGGCTAATATCGAAAGGTTATAAACAAAGATAATGAGTTGGCTTTGATGAAGCCTTTTATCTTGTAGTTATGCTCAAGTCCATTCAAATTTTACTTGCAATAGTTGTATTCAATGACTACGAGTTATGACAAATGGATGTCAAAACTGCATTCCTTAACAAGAACTTGCAAGAAGAAGTGTACAAGACACAATTTGAAGGTTTTGAATCCAAATATGCTTACAAGGTATGCAAGCTTAATCAATTCATATATGGATTGAAGCAAGCCTTTTGGAGCTGAAATCATGAGAACGTCAAAAGGTTTGATTTATCAAAATTGAAGAGGATCCATGTGTTTGCAAGGAGATAGAGGGGATGTTGTTGTATTCCTAATATCAAATGTCGACGTCTCTATGTTTCAATTGTTGAAATTATGGTTGTCAAATAATTTTTTCGTGATAGATATGGGAGAAACAATTTGATCTATAGATATAGATCTAGAATATTGCTTAATTCATCCCAATTTATATAGATAAATTTTATATGGAGAAAATGAACAGAGAGTTCATGGATACACTGATACTAA